>JAOPTO010002337.1:82686-100474 GCA_033822845.1 Tetrapedia diversipes
AACTGACTCATTTCGATGCTTCTTACATACATAACACAAAACATACATAGATACGACACTCACTTTAGAACATATACATCATAAACTATCTAACGACACGCTAGAGAAATGACCAGCATACCCAATTCAGTCCTCCACTCATACACATAAAACCAACACTCGCGATTTAATATATAAAGTTACATAAAGTAAAATAAAACAATTGGCAACTAAGTTACCGCCGTTTTTAAAATTTTTTAAACGTTTATATTTTAGTAAACTACAGTTAACAACTAATTAATCAATAATGTATTCTCTCTTGTTTACAAGTTCTTCCCAACGATCAACAAGATTTTCAATGCTGTACGAATACGATCGAGTGGATGTGAGTTTAGGAAAATGTGATGAGTTGGTCGATAGTCGTGTGAACGTAGAACGTTTGGACTCGAGTGTTTGTAATGCCGCGTTCACACTGCTGTTCGCGAACAGCGAGCAGCGAGCAGCGAACAGTGTTCGCTCGGGAAGCGGTACATCAAGCCGCGTCCACATAGAAGAGAACAGTTCGCGAGCAGCTCGCGAGCAGCACACGAATTGCTCGCGTGCGGTTCGCGAGCTGTTCGCCAACGGAAAACGCAGCATATCCAGACTGGAGCTCGCGAACAGTTACAAGCTTGTTCGCTCTGAATTCATGGGCAGTTCGCTATTAGCTTTTGCCACATACTGTGTTACAAACGCGTCCAGATACGCTTCGAGCTCGCGAACAGTTTCTTTGATGTACCGCTTCCCGAGCGAACACTGTTCGCTGTTCGCTGTTCGCTGAGGAGTTCGCTGCTCGCTGCTCGCTGTTCGCGAAAGTGTCCACACTGCTGGCGAGCACAGCTCGCGAACTGTTCGCGAACAGCGAGCAGCGAGCAGCGAACACTATTCGCGAGCTCAAAGTGTGTCTGGACGCGTTCGTAACACAATTTTATGGAACTCGACTAGCTCTCAATTGTCGTCAGTTTCTACCAAGCATTTTTCACAGTATTCGTATGACATTCTGCTAAAGTTTTTAAATCCATTTTCGTTTTGTAATAATTTGTTCACTAAACCGATTCCACCAGAGGTTTTTCTTGTTGTAAACAATTGTCTTTACTAACATTGACGCTCTCCTTTTTTTCTATCATTATTTGTTTTTATTATATAATATGCAGATGCTGCGAGTAATAGATTTTGTTCAGACATTTTTAAAGTCTGTACATTGACATCCATATGTGGCAAAAGTTAATAGCGAACTGCCCATGAATTCAAAGCGAACAAGCTTGTAACTGTTTGCGAACTGGTCGCGAGCTCCAGTCTGAACATGCTGCGGTTTCCGTTGGCGAACAGCTCGCGAACTGTTCTTTTCAATGTGGACGCGGCATAAGGCACGATAGATGCACAATTGAGAAAAAGTCGCGACTTAAGAATTTTGGGTGAACGTGACTGAATGAATTGAGTGAGAAAGGTTGACAATTAGAAAGAAAGAACATGAACGTTTGGAAGAATATATGACGGGGAAAATACGAACGTGTAGCAAAAAGAGTGTGATTCTGAAGGAAGTAAGAACGTTGTAGTAGCTAAGTTGAAAAGTCGTTTAAGTTGTTACTATTAAACTATTTTAAATATATATATTAGTATTCTAATCACTCCATTTTTTTTATTCACACCTGAGCTCTATCATCTCACTCTACTAAATAAATAAAAGTACAATTTTCCTCTAGGAATGTGATCGAGTAGATGTGAGTTTAAGAAAATGTGAAGAGTGCTTGAGTTGAGCGATAGCCGTGTGAACGTAGAATGTTTGGACTTGAGTGTTTCTAAGGCGAAAGATGAGTACTTGAGAAAACATTGCGACTGAGGAATTTTTGGGTGAACGTGACCGAAATGCATCGAGTGAGAAAGGTTGATAATTAGAAAGAAAGGAAATTGGTGTTTGGAAAGAATATATGACAAGGAAAATGCGAGCGCGAGACAGAAAGAGTGTGATTGTGAAAGAAGTAAGAACGTTGAATTTGCTAAGTCAAAATGTCGTTTATATACTATCAAAGTTGTTTATACTATTAAACTGTTTAAAATAAATATATATATTATCATCTTCTAAGAAGTTCACTCTACTCTACTTCCTATATATATATTGTACTCTATCCAAAGAGAGGAGATAGAAAATAAGACTATTCACTTTTGTTATTAGTTGTTCTGGGACTAGTATTGTTTACAGTTCATGAAATGCATTTTCGGCTCTTCCAAAATACAATTTTTAATCAATTCAACACTACCTGAAGATGAACTAGTAACAAAAGTAAATAGAATCAATGGCAGCGTTTTGTCGAGGAAAACATGGGAGATCTCCCCATTCGGTTGACTGGGTGTTAATACTTTACCGACCGGAAGCCTATTAATCGGCTTTTACATGCTTACAATAAGTGTTAAGAGTATACTTTTAAAGATATACAAATTTGCATAAGAATCTGCTGTTTACTAACAACAATCACCAATAACCGAGTATATGCAGTCGAAGGAACTTAGAACTAATCATTGAAAAAACAAATAACAATAATAACACTTGAATTTCAAAGATTTGTCACAACATACTAAGTTGATGCGAAACTGAAGTGTATCGATGGTCCCAGGAGGCGTTTAGACCTCATTACGATGGGGACGAACGGCCTGGGCGAGAATTCTGGAAAAAAGCAGCGATTCCGATAAAGTATAAAGCGAAAAAAATCCGTCGGTAATAGAATTACTCGACCCGGGCCGGTCGTAAACGTATTCCCAAGGCCGATAGCTATTTTTCTCGGTCAAGGGGCGAATTGGCTAAACCGCACGCGTTTACCCGAAGACAGATAGTGGAAAACAACACCACCCTCTGCTGTCCGATCCTTCGAAGCATGTCCAATTTACTGTTTTCGTCTTGCGTTCCCATGAAATCCCTTACGTCACATCAGACAGACAGTATTATCAGTAGACTGCAAACATTTATACGCGTTGAAAATTATTGTGATAATAGTTTGAAAAACGACAGAGTTTCTAAAACGAATTTTATCAGTGATGCTGTTGCTATAGTTATGGATTGTATTGTGATGTTTTTATAACCAGTATATGCTCGACAACCATTGGAAATATATCGACTTTTATTATTGTGATAATAAAATAAGAAAAACGAAACAGTTTTTGAAACGAATTTTATCAATGATACTGTTGCTATAGTTGTGAATTGTGTTGTAATATTTTTATAATCAATATATGCTCGACAATCATTGCGAATATATCGACTTTTATTATTGTGATAATAAAATAAGAAAAACGAAACAGTTTCTGAATCGAATTTTATCAGTGATGCTGTTACTATAGTTGTGGATTGTGTTGTAATATTTTTATAATCAATATATGCTCGACAACCATTGGAAATATATCGACTTTTATTATTGTGATAATAAAATAAGAAAAACGAAACAGTTTTTGAAACGAATTTTATCAATGATACTGTTGCTATAGTTGTGAATTGTGTTGTAATATTTTTATAATCAATATATGCTCGACAACCATTGCGAATATATCGACTTTTATTATTGTGATAATAAAATAAGAAAAACGAAACAGCTTCTGAAACGAATTTTATCAGTGATGCTGTTGCTATAGTTGTGGATTGTGCTATGATATTTTTATAAGCAGTGTATGCTCGACAACCATTGGAAATATATCGACTTTTATCATTGTGATAATAAAATAAGAAAAACGAAACAGTTTCTGAAACGAATTTTATCAGTGATGATGTTGCTATAGTTATGGATTGTATTGTGATGTTTTTATAATCAATATATGCTCGACAATCATTGCGAATATATCGACTTTTATTATTGTGATAATAAAATAAGAAAAACGAAACAGTTTCTGAAACGAATTTTATCAGTGATGCTGTTGCTATAATTGTGGATTGTGTTGTAATATTTTTATAACCAGTGTATGCTCGACAACCATTGGAAATATATCGATTTTTTCTTCTCTTGTCCTACTTTTATGCGAAATTTAACCCTTAGCACTCGAGAGGTGATTGTTGGATACCAAGTGATAGTATCGCAAATTTTCAGATTTTAGTTAATTTGTTTATTAGTCAGATCCGGAGGTTAAATAGTCATATATTTAAATTGTGGTATACGACGTAACTAAACTAAATAAAGTTTACTATAAGCGAATCTTAGTAAATATTTCGAATTTGAAAATTTTTGAAATTAGTATCATTAGACGATTAACAGACACCTCTCGAGTGCAAAGGGTTAAATAATACTATAAGATTACGAAAACTTACATAAATTCCATTGTTCTCTATAACTAAGTATTCGTTTTGTTATGTTTTGATGTAATTAGTCATTTCGATATCCGTCCGTTCTGTTGTTAATAGTTTATATTATTATAGATTAAAGTTTATAGTTTTTAAGATATTATATATACACATACATTGTTTTATACTTATGTCCCTATTTTTACTGTATACAAGGGGATTAATACTCATAAATAAATAAATCAATAAATCAATAAGAAAATAAATATATAAATAAATCAATCAATCAATAAGTAAATAAATATGTAAATAAATAAATAAACCAACAAGTAAATAAATATATAAATTAATAAATAAACCATTAAGTAAATAAATATATAAATAAATCAATCAACCAATAATTAAATAAATATATAAATAAATAAATCAACCAATAATGTGAAACCTAAGAATAACTAATAAATTTTGAAACCATGGATTCAAACAAACTGTCAGAATAATGTTATAATAACAAGAAATGATTAATCGTGTGTACATGCGAGTAATCGTGTATGATTTATATAATTCTTTTCTATGAGTAAAATACAAGGAAACAACAGGCTCGAAAATGTATTATAGAAGAATTTAAAATCGAAACATAAAAGAGATTTAAAGTTAAAAGTATGTAGCATTAGTTTATTCCTGTTCAATTCTTTAGGTAGCCGTACATTTTCTCATTTTTTGACAAATTAAAATAGTTCAGCTTTTATAACCGTTCACAATAAAGTAGTTAAATAGTTATTACAGAAAGATCTAAAATTTAGAAATAGATTGCGTACCTTTCCTCCCTCTCATTTTTTAACAAATCAAAATGTTTTATCGAATAAAAAAGAATTTTAACATTTCTCTTTTGCAATCTCTCATACAGTTAAATAATATTAAAAAATATCAGATATTCCCACAGTTTCTCATATTCTGACAAATCAGACTATTTTATTCCGTAAAAAAGAATTTTAACATTTTTCTTTTGCAATCTTTCATGAAATCAAATAGTATATTGAAAGAAAACCAATTACTTCAAAAGTTTGTCATATTTTGACAAATCAGAGAGTGTCTCGTTTCAGGAAGAAATTTTATTTTCCTTTTGCAATGTTTTATAAAGTTAAACAATATATTTAAAAAAAAAAGACAACTATTCTCAATTTTTCTCATATTTTGACAAATTAAACGTTTTATTCCGTAAAAAAGAATTTTAACATTTTTCTTTTGCAATCTTTCATGAAATCAAATAGTATATTGAAAGAAAACCAATTACTTCAAAAGTTTGTCATATTTTGACAAATCAGAGAGTGTCTCGTTTCAGGAAGAAATTTTATTTCCCTTTTGCAATGTTTTATAAAGTTAAACAATATATTTAAAAAAAAAAGACAACTATTCTCAATTTTTCTCATATTTTGACAAATTAAACGTTTTATTCCGTAAAAAAGAATTTTAACATTTTTCTTTTGCAATCTTTCATGAAATCAAATAGTATATTGAAAGAAAACCAATTACTTCAAAAGTTTGTCATATTTTGACAAATCAAATGTTTTATCCGTAAAAAAGAATTTTAACATCTTCCTTTTCCAATGTTTTGCAAAGTTAAATAATATATCTTAAAAAGAAATCAACTACTTTCACAATTTCCTTATATTTAAAAAAATCAAGTGTTTCATTCAGTAAAAAAGAATTTTAACTTCACCACTTTCCAAACTTTCGCAAAGTTAAATAATATATTTTAAAGGAAAGATCAACTACTTCCAATTTTTCTCATATTTTGACAAATCAAATGCTTAATCCCGTAAAAAGGAATGTTAGCACCTTCCTTTTCCGATCTTTCGCAAAGTTAAATAATATATTTAAAAAGAAATCGACTACTTTCACAATTTCCTTATATTTTAACAAATCAAATGTTTCATTCGGTAAAAAAGAATTTTAACTTCGCAAAGTGAAATAATATATTTTAAAGGAAAGATCAACTACTCACAATTTCCTTATATTTTAATAAATCAAATGTTTCATTCGGTAAAAAAGAATTTTAACCTCGCAAAATGAAATAATATATTTTAAAGGAAAGATCAACTACTTCCAATTTTTCTCATATTTTGACAAATCAAATGCTTAATCCCGTAAAAGAGAATGTGAGCACCTTCCTTTTCCAATTTTTCGCAAAGTTCAATAATATATCTTAAAAAGAAATCAACTGCTTTCACAATTTTTTATATTCTGACAAATCAAATGTTTCATTCGGTAAAAAAGAATTTTAACTTCGCAAAGTGAAATAATATATTTTAAAGGAAAGATCAACTACTCCCAATTTTTCTCATATTTTGACAAATCAAATGTTTAATCCCGTAAAAGAGAATTTTTACATCGCAAAGTGAAATAATATATTTTAAAGGAAAGATCAACTACTCCCAATTTTTCTCATATTTTGACAAATCAAATGTTTAATCCCGTAAAAGAGAATTTTTACATCGCAAAGTGAAATAATATATTTTAAAGGAAAGATCAACTACTCCCAATTTTTCTCATATTTTGACAAATCAAATGTTTAATCCCGTAAAAGAGAATGTGAGCACCTTCCTTTTCCAATCTTTTGCAAAGTTCAATAATATATCTTAAAAAGAAATCAACCGCTTTCACAATTTCTTATATTATGACAAATCAAAGTGTCTCGCCTGAGCAAATTGTCTCGTCTCACGACAAACTTCGACGATCAAACGGCTGATACACAGTGTCCGTTCTCTGTGTAAGAGAAAACACTTGCCGGTTGCTGCATCGGCTGGCAGGTAAGAGCGATATATTTTCGAAGATTGTTTTCTCTCGTCAGGTAGCCACATACGTCACGCGGAATCCCAGGAGGAAGGCTGGACGGGCAGCAGGAATACACCGGATATAGATCACAACTCGCGAAGCGCCGGCCAAGTCCCACGGCGGAACGTGGCGAATCAACTTCCGTCATTGCCCACCATCCCAATCCTAATGCCCGGCATTTCTCTTCGGTCTCCGAACAAACCCGCGACTCTACCCTGTGTGAGTGAAGTGCGAATAGATACGAGCACGTAAAGGGCGAATACTCGCAACCTGATCGCCTCAGAACAACTTGGAAGTTATTCGTGAGCGAAATGAAACGTGGAAAAAGTGGGTGGAATAAAAATTACACCATATACTGTAGGAATACGATGTAAGTGAAAAAACGAAATTAACACAGTTTATTCAAATATACAGAGAACATCAATCGACGAAACACAAAAACGATCGCTTCAATTTTTTTGTAACATTCTCTTATTTTTTAAACATACTGTAGTGATTGAGAGAGAGAGAGAGAGAGAGAGAGAGGGAGAGAGATTTCAAAAGGACGAATGGGTAATCAGATTGTTTGTAATGGAGCGAATGATAGGCTGAGTGAGGAAAGAATGAGAGGGAATGAGTGAGAGAGCGAGAGAGAGCGCGTGAACCGGTGTAACAAAAGGCGAGGTATGAGTCAGTAGAGTAAGAGACGCGAATGGAGAACGAAGGCGTTACGAGCGGACAAGTGTGATGTAATTAATAAAATTATTAAATATCAAAAACTACAACAATACATATACAAATTATACAGATCGTACATCGCCACATTCTTTCCACTACATGAACCTTAACACTATTCCTACCGACACTTCACGTATACCTATTCCTACCGCGACATTCCCACGTAAGACAGACGACAAATTTTTCTCACAAAAAAAAAACAATGAAAAAAGAAGTAAATATTGAAAAATGTATTATATGTATATTTGAGAAAAAGTGTAAAGTTCAAAGGCGATTCAATTACGTTGCATCTCTGAAATTCTAATCGAAATTTTAAAACCGGTCATTTGACCGGTTGTGGTAGGAATAGTGTTAAGGTTTATATACATTGTCTTTCACATGCACTCGCCACACTCATCCATCCATACAATCATTCCTCACACTCATACCACATATTCCATGAAACAACAAATCACCACATGCAATCGAGTGGATACGATTTTAGGAAAATCTGAAGAGTGCTTGATAAACATGTGAACGTAGAATATTTGGACTGGAGTGTTTCTAAGGCGCGAAAGGTGAACACTTGAAAAATATCACGACTGAGGAATTTTTGGTGAACGTGACCGAATGTATCGAATGAGAAAAGTTAGAATTAGAAAGAAAGGAAACGAGTGTTTGGGAGAATATATAACGGGGAAAATGTGAGTGCAAGGCAGAAAGAGTTTGACTGTGAATGAAGTAAGAACGTCTTAGCTGTTAAGTTGAAAAATTGTTTAAGTCGTTGCTATTAAACTGTTTTAAATACATATTAATAATTTCTAAACACTTCACTTTATTTTACTCACACCTAAGCCCTACTCTCTGGGTCTAATAAAAGTAAGTTTTCTATAATATTAAAATTAGAGGTGTTTGAGAATTTGAAAATGTTGAAATGAGAAATTTTCTTAGTACTGAAACTGGGTTTCTAAAAATATTAAGGTTTCCAAAGGAGTCAGAATTCTGAAGAAAGTTAAAATTCACGAATTCGAGACTCTAGACCAGCGATTTTCAACCCTTTTTACTTTGCATCATGCCTAAACCAATCGGTAAACTGCTACTGCACACCAAAAGATATACTATATTAATCCTTTCGCTTCGGCTGTCAAGTCCGCCGAAGTACCGTCACTGAACGGAAGCATGCGCCAGAAATATGCACGGTGCGCGTTTTTCTAAGCCTTACATAACAACTGTGCTGAATAAAACAACCGTTGCTCTAATCTAACAAGTATATTTACATTTTTAATATGAGAAAGCTTACAAAATTATTAAAATACAGAATTATTAAAATATAAAATTATTAAAACACAAAATATATTTAGATGTCGCCTATAAGCAGCACTCGTACCCACAGGTCATCTCGTGGACGCCGCCTTTAAGTGGAGCTCGAAGCGAAAGGGTTAAAACGTCAAATTGACGGGTCCCGTAAACCTAGTGTTAACCAATTCTGCATCGGTATTGAATGAAACTCCACGAATAGCATTTGAAAGAGATCGAAACAGGTGGAAATCTCCTTTCTTTTTAAAAAAACAACAGGAACTTAATTGCCGATTTATACCTCAGCCAATATACTCTGAAATGATTTTCAAATAGCTACAAAAACTACAATGAGTGTAAAAGGTGTTCATATAAAGCTGACAATTTCAAGAAAAAGACCATAATCGAACGGGGTGGTCGATCGTCTCATCGAAGAACGGTCGCATAGACAAGAGCACCGGTCGGGGGTCGTCGCGTAATAATGGTGCAATCGCGAAGCGGCGGCGCTGGTTTTAATTTAACGCGGCATAAATCGAATCACGGCAAATTGACCTTAATCGCATCGCTTTAAAACGTACGGTTCGCACTTCATCATGTTCATTCGCTTCGAATGGCGCGCATCATCTCTTTCAGCTAGGTGTTACGCTCCGAACGAGGCAACGAATTGAAGTGGCGCTTTCCGGGGCAAATGGTACGTAGGATAATTTATCGGAGTATCGGGAAACGACAGAGAGCGGATCCATATTCCAATTAAAGCTCATCCTGCCGGAACGTTGCGCTGGATATTACTTCTCTGACTGCTGCCACCGCTACCCCCTCCCCCACTCTCTTACTCACTCTCTCTCACACACACTATCTTTCTCTCTCTCACACACGCACACTCTCTTTCTCACACTGTCTCTCTCTTTTCCCTCTCTTACTCTCTCTCTTTCTCTCACTCTCTCTCACTCATTCTCACTCTCTCCTACTCTCTCATTCTCACTCTTTCTCCCTTATTCTCTCTCTCTTACTCTCACTCTCTCATACTCACTCTTTCTTTTACTCTCTTCCTCTCTCTTCCTCTCTCTTTCTCTCTCCTACCCTCTCATTTTTCTCTCTCTCTTTTTCTCCCTTACTCTCTCCCTCTCTCTCTTCCTCTTACTCTCTATTCCTCTCTTTCTCTGTCTCTCTATCTATCTCTTCTCTCTCTCTCTCCTTCGCAGGCACACGCATACACTCTCCCATTCGCTTCCTGTTCCTTCTTTCCCTCTCTCCGCCCACGCTTTCCGTTCCACCCACATTCGCCCCTCCAATTTCTCCGTCTCTCGCTCTTTTCCTCTGTCCCTCTTAATTTCGCTGTTTCTCCTTTCAACACCGACCACGCTATCACCCTGTCCTCGTCCGGATCGCTACGCTACCCCTTTTCCTCCCCCCTTCGAGCGCGAAACTCGGCTCGCTCGTCCTTCCGCCGCCTCCATACTGCCTCCTCCTCGTTACTTTCCTTTTTTGCGCGTTTTGCTTTCCAGTCCATTTCACGTTGTAAACTCGAACTTTATGGCCGCGAAAGCTGGATGCGCCGCGGGTTCATACACGTCCCGGTGTCCTGCGTTTCAGAAGCTTCGCGCCCGTTCCCCTTCTCCGCCTCGTAGATTTTGATCGCTGCTCCTGTATCAGAGCGATCTGTTGAGATCGTAGCGGCATATGGATCGAATCGACAGGCGTATCTCATGATAATGTAGGTAGGCTCGTGTGAATGGTGGAATTATAGGAGAAAAATTGGAGAAGTCGCTTGACGGTTCACTGACAGAGATGAAACACGGAGAGTGAAGTTGAAAGAACGGGGAAAAAAAAAAATAGAACTACGCGGTCATTCCGTAGATGTTTCGACACTGGGCAGTTCTCCGATGCATAAAGTTAGTGTATAGACGTGGTGTAAAGATAAAGTATGTTACTGATAGATGTTAGATATACAGAGTGTCCCAGGTTTTAGTGTGCAAACTTTGTCAGTGTATTCCATGGCACAAAGTAAGAAAAAAATGTTATGTAAACATAGGTCATATAGAGCTTTATTAAGAAGTTATAACAAAAATTCAGAATAGGAATAGTAATTAACTTGCTGTTACTGCGAGCATTGGCTTCGATAGATCAACAGTATTGTATTTTTCAGTGTGTTTATGTAAGCTATGTTTACTATCTGAGGTCACCAAACATTGAAACGAATTTTCGCCAATAATAGGTTGTGAGGATCGCAACGAGGGCTGGCGTGTGAATAGATTCAAGCGGACACGTTTAAACGCTAAGAAATAGGTAATTATTTACTTTAGGGGCCTCAACTCCGATTTTAATAATTCTGAAATATGTTATAGAAGAGAGTATTCTGAACAACTTTTTCCTATACATATAACCGTCGCTCGGCATTAGTTTCCGAGATATTTGCAAAATTCCTTCCGTGCTACTACATTGAATTTTTGTTATAACTTCTTAATAAAGCTTTACATGACCTATGTTTACATAACATTTTTTTCTTATTTTGTGCCATAGAATACACTAACAAAGTTTGAACATTAAAACCTGGGACACCCTGTGTAATAAATGTATGATATTAATTAGAGTGCCTTATTATTTAAAACCCAATATTCACAAATACATTTAACCCTTTGATTGCTGAATACTGTCAGTTCCTGTGATCGCTGGAGATTGTTACTAATTGTGTTACGATAAGTGGAAGATCGAATAAATTGGCAAACGCATGTATGCGTCCATAATCCTTGCGAGTAAATTTCGTCAGACACATATATGCGTCCCTAGTCCTCGCCAGTAATTTTCACTGGACGCATATACGCGTCCATGATTTCTACGAGTAGCTTTCGTCATGCGCATAATATTTGTCTATAGCACTCAAAGGGTTAAGATCGAAATACGTTGCTCGAAGGTTTAGCTGATTCGCTTCGTCGCCAATGCGACTTTCACTCTGGTGTCACGAGATAAATCGACGATGATTAACCCTTTCGCTTCGAGCGCCGCTTATAGGCGGCATCTAAATATATTTTGTATTTTAATAATTTTGTAAGCCTTTTCATATTAAAAATGTAAATATACTTGTTACATTAGAGCAACAATTGTTTTATTCAGCATAGTTGCTATTTAAAACTTAGAAAAATGCACAGTGCGCATATTTCTGGCGCGTGGTTCCGTTCAGTGACGGTACTTCGGCGGACTGGACAGCCGAAGCGAAAGGGTTAAGGGTACAAACAGAAAGTGTAACGTTCACTCCTTGTTGCAGACTGACTGCTCTTTATTAGGCGCTTGGGTTTTTATACAGAGAAAAGTAGGGGTCCTACGTAAGTTTTGTCACGAAGTAATAGGGAATAGTTCATTTGATAACAAATATCTTATGGCGACTAAGCGATGTCATCGGGGAATGAATCAGTAGATAGGGGCTGGTGGATACTAATTGTTTGGGCGTATTGATAGCCAACGCAACTTGTATCTTCTAATGGCTGGGTTAAATAATTGACAACACTTTTTTTCTCTACTTATTAAATTTAATGGATACTAGTGCTGCGATCAAGGGTCTGCGGGCGAGTGACCTGGTCGGATGCTTACAAGGATCTGTCCGCGTGCGGTAAAAATGCTTATATACCGGGTGTTCGGACAGCCCTGGGCTTAAATTGAAAGAGTAACTCCCTGAGACATTCTAAGACGAAAATCAAGAGTAACGATTTTGCGTTTGACGCTTTGTTTACGAGTTATAACTAGTTAAAGATATCGTTTAATCCGGACCGTTCGACTCTTGAGCATCACTGTGGACTCAGCGACGTTACCGACCGAGTTGCCTCGATTACCCGCTCTCAAGTGTCGAACGGTCCGGATTAAACGATATCTTTAACTAGTTATAACTCGTAAACAAAGCCTCAAACGCAAAATCGTTACTCTTGATTTTCGTCTTAGAATGTTTCAGGGAGTTACTCTTTCAATTTAAGCCCAGGGCTGTCCGAACACCCTGTATATCTCGTGTAATCGGATGTTGGTAGATATCTCGCGTACTCGGATGTTGGGAGATATCTTGCGTGATCGAATGTGGCTGAATGTTTATTGGTATCTTGCGTGATCGAATGTGGCGGAATGTTTATAGATATTTTGGGTGACTGAATGTTTATAGATATCTGGTGTGGTTAAATGTTTATGTGATTTGTCGCGTGGTCGAATATTTGTGTGATTGAATGTTTAGAGACATCTCAAATGATCTGAGATATCTCGCTGCTATCCTTAGCTTACGTCACTATCGAATGTTTGGAGATATTTCGCTGATACCTCCAGCTTATAATACCACCATTGTCTCTATTCTTAATAACTAAGGACCGAACAGGGGCTATCGCCTAGTGATTACGCTGCTTCACTTTGGCTTGGCAAGGCAGTAGAAAAAGTTTCGGTGTTCAAGCCAAGTTAAATTTACGAATAGTTGAAAATTGCAAACAAAGAAAGGAACTTTCTAAATGTTCTAGTACCTTAACAATATTATTAACCCTTTGCACTCGAGAGGTGATTGTTAGTCATCTAATGATACTAACTTCATAAATTTTCAAATTCGAAATATTTACTAAAATTCCCTTACATTAAATTTCATTTAGTTTAGTTAAGTCATACACCACAATTTACATATACAACTGTTTAACCTCCGGGTTTGACTAATAAACAAACGAACCGAAATCTGAAAATTTGCAAAACTAACATTTGGTGACTAACAGTCATCTCTCGAGTGCAAAGGGTTAATATTAAGTTACTTATAATAGTTATTAGTATTTTACTTTTACTACGGACAACTTTCTCGAATCTTCTAAACATTACAGAGAAGACGATATATTTTTTTTTTGTTTTACTATTGTCTTTTTGTTTCCTCCCCATTGTTTCACACGATGTCTCTTCTACTTCAGACACACATCATAATTGAACAAAATTACTATTTACTATAACGAACAGTAATCACCGGCTCAATTAACACAAATCTATCGAATCTCTCGTTTGGTGATGCAAAATCGGTAATCAGGCAACAGTATCGCCTGGAAAAGGCAAAGACACGCGCGTTGCAACACAGTTGATTTAGGATTCGTGTATAACCGCGATCGGGCAAGGCCGTAGCGCCGCACCGAATGGAATACTAATCAAAGATACACAAATTCCACCGGCTAATACTTCAAATCCCCTTTAGCTGGGATCCTGAAATTAAATTATTGGATTAGATGCCGGCGACGCCAACCCTCCCGCCCCCTTGTTCGCTACGGAGCGTCCGACCCCTGACGAAGTCGCGGAAACCCGTTTCGGATTTACTTTACTCGAACACTCTTTGATCTCAACTTCTTGCCTTTAATCGGTCTGTGCCGGGAACAGGGTCAAACCGCTCCCCTTGGACAAAACTTATGTTCCGTCGTTTCTGTAAGCATTAAATCACTCACGCGTTTTACATAATCCTCCGTTAACCGTTTGGGTACCAAAAAGTTTTCAAAAAACACGATCGAAAAACGCCAAGGAACGCGATCGCGCTCTTTCGATTATGCGTCGATACTTTTACTTGTTCTCCAAATTTTTCATATTTTTAATTTATAATTTATTATTTTATGAAATACTATTATATACTAGTATTATGTACTATTATTTATATACTATATAAAATGTTTTGAAATGTTTTATACTTAATAGAACTACTAATTTATTATTTTACAATGTTACTTGATATACCAGCCTGATTAAATGTTACACAACAATGCAAAATTCGAAATAAAATATTCTGTTCTTAGGCTTGCGCAATAACTGATTAGTTCAGCCAAATTAAATAGTATTTTTTGGACGCATCAAATTCCATTTTATTTGTACAGTGGCTCAAAAAACTATTCGTACACTGTATTATGAAGAAATTCATCTACTTCTGAAATTCTGATTTCAATGAAACTTTATGTGTGTACAGAGCATGGTGTGTCCTGCATGAAGCAATTTTTTTGGCGGCAAAATATCTTTTAAGGGGGCTGATTACGAATCTCCAAGTTTCAGCGATTTTTCACGTTTTGAATACAAGCTTTTCTGTGGTCTTTTTTTATAACAGTGCGATAGAGTGTTAAAAATTAAACGTTTTCTATTTGAAAAGTTTTGCTTCATCAAGTACCATTATACAGTTATCTTTAAAAAATCAGAGAAAACTCAGAAACTTTAACGCTGGTTTTACCCCTTTAAAATGGCATTTAGATGAAAATAAGAGATTAAGTCATACGTATACTATTACGATCTATATACCCACAAAGTTTTATCAAATACTTCTATCAGACACAGAATTTCAGGGTTAAACGAATTTATTTGTGACATACACTGAGGAGCATAACTATAGCACCATCCCCATTTTGAGTGTCTCGGACTTATGAGTGGGAATGCAAAAATGTCAAACATATGAGGTGAAAGGGTATGGTAAATAATAAATTTAGTGTAAATATCTGTTACAATTCATATTGGCGAGATTTTGCGAAAAGAATCGCGGTTCTTTTCAAAAAGGAATTTCGGTGATGGTAGTGTGATGGTTTGGGGGGGCATTTTGCATAAATGGCATGTTGAAACTGAGTTTTCCATCAAAACGGATGGATAGTACAGAATACATCAGCATACTACAAAATAATTTATTGCCGTTTATTAATGAAAATAATACTGTGAAATGGACGTTCCAACAAGATAACCCGGCCATACACACCAGTCGTAGAACGATGGCATGGCTTCAGACAAACGGAATTAATGTTTTCAAATGGCCAGCGTGTTCATCTGACCAAAATTCAATGGAAAACGTCTGGAGCATAATTGTAAGGAAGGTTTATACAGAAAATCGACAGTTTCAAAACGTCGTAGAACTGAAAAATGAGATAATTGCGGTCTGCAATGAAATCCGCGAGCAGACTTTTCAAAAGCTGATTGAGAGTATGTCAAATCGCATTTTTCAGGTTATAACAAAAAAAGGTGGACCTACAAATTATTAATTGTATCTTTTATCAATCGTTCTTTTCTGTTTGTAATTTATAATTGTATCTTTAACGATATGGTGCTATAGTCGTGCAACGATGCAAAAATCAGTTTATATGAATACATCAATACCCCACTTTGCGTTGGGGTTACGTTCCAAAAAAACACGACGCAAAGTGAATTAAGATTTTCTATAGCAAACCATGTAAAGATCGAAGATTGAAACTGAACTCTAAAATTAGCAAAACAAAGTGACATTAAAACTGTATTAAAATTACGTTGATTTTCGGTTAGAAGAGGAATTACCGAGTTTTTTTGGAATGACGCAATTAGAAACAAAAGTAGAGCCATCTGTTAGAAAACAAGACAAAAATTCAAGACTCGAATCCAAAACAACGCAACCTCGAAAACCTAACGACGCGCAATGAAAATTAGTACTAATTGAGCAGCGACGCAACATCGAAAAAACGCAAAGCGAGGTATTGGTGTACATCGTTTGTATCGACAGAAAATTAGAATAAAACTTTTCTGATGTTTACTGTTTATCATACTTTTTCACCTCATATAATCGATTTTTTTGCATTCCTATCCAAAAGTCCGAAATACACAAAAAGGGGGCTGGTGCTATAGTTATGCTCCTCAGTGTAGTGTACGAACACTTTTTGGAGCCACTGTATATCAAGGGGTGAAACTGCAAAAATTAACAAGATACGTTATTCATCCCATTCTATCCACAACATTACCAATTGTGAGTGAAACAATAGATCCTCCTTCAAACAGTCTCAGTTCTTCTACGATCCCCGTGGCTGCTCCTTCCGTTTCTCCTCTCTCGACTCTTGGCCGGACGATTTCGTCACGGAGGAAACGGTACAGGGGTGGTCGAGAGACGGAGGGGTGGGCGCGGGTGAAAAGGCTATATTTTCATATCAATGATTTTATGATCGCGTCCTTCCACCCCTCGCGAAGAGACGGGGTTTGCGCTGCCGGCAACCCCGTAGGAAATCTATATTTTATTGCGCGTAAAATTCTTGCTATTTATTCGCGTATAAGAATTTAAATGTTTCCAAAATGCGAGTTGGCCGGGCGTGGATCGTCCCCTTCCCCCGTCCCCACCCCCTCTTCTTTCCACTGTTCTCTGTACCGCCGTAATCCTAACATGATTTAGATTCCAGGGGATCCGTTCTCTTAGTGCGCACCAGAGGAGGGAGGGAGGACAAAGCGGTTCGCGTAGATTAAGTTCGATTCGCCGTGGCATATTCTTGGTGGGCCACGGAGAAATATGATCGTGGTATTTTAAAGTAACGACGCCATTAGCGGGAGTCCGGGAAGACGCGCTCGAGCGTCGGTGCTCTGCTTCGTTGCCCCCCGCGCCGGTACTTCCGGCGGAGGCCGCCTCTCTTTCTTCCGCTGCGCTTCCCTGTCGATCTCTTCCGCTGCTTTTTATTCGGGATTACATCGAAACGGGAGCCTGGCTGCGTTTCGTTATTGATTCGACGGCGTTGAAGATTTTGTTGCTAACTACGGTTACATGTGTTGGGAATGGGGTTTTATATTACTAAATGAAATAGACTCTTATTTGTGAAACAATACTGTTGTAGTTTTAGATATTAAATAGTTTTATTAATCACATTACGCTTGTCCGCTCGCAACGCCTTCGCTCGCCATTCACGTCTCTTGCTCTACTGACTACCTTACTCTACTGACTACCTT
>JAOPTO010002338.1:0-12006 GCA_033822845.1 Tetrapedia diversipes
TCTTTCTGCCTTCACAGTCAAACTCTTTCTACCTCTTTCACTCTCTTGCATTTTCCTCGTCCTATATTCTTCCAAACACTCGTTTCCTTTCCTTCTAATTCTAAACCTTTCTCACTCGATGCATTCGGTCACGTTCACCCAAAATTCCTCAGTCGCTCAGTTTTCTCAAGTGCTCATCTTTCGCGCCTTAGAAACACTCGAATCCAAACATTCTACGTTCACACGGCTATCGCTCAGCTCAAGCACTTTTCACATTTTCCTAAACTCACATCCATTCGATCGCATTCCTACATAGACATACAATAAATGTCTGTAAATCTACTGTTAAACAAAATCCTTCGCTAGTAACTCAATCACGATTCCAACGACCGTCTTCAGGATCGATTCACGGTTCGTCCCGCGCCGTTAACCGGCGGTATCGACATTTTCTCCTCGCTGGCTGCCGAAGAATCGGCTGAAGGGAGAAATATAATTACGATGGTGACAAAATACCCGCTGGGCATGTAGAGGGTGGACTAGAGCGTTGCGAAAAGGGCGAACGGAAGGGCGAAGGGAAACCGTGCGAGCAGGGTGAACCGGGACAGGAGAGAAAGAAAGGAGGTTGGGGGGCCGGTGACTTCCGGCGGTGCTTATAATTGTTCCAGCACTCAGTTTCTGGCGCTCGACGTTGCCCGGAGCGAGACGCCTAAACGGTTATGCGGGTGAAACACGGTTCACCTTGACTCCGTGCTCGAAAGTGTGGTCCAAATGTCGCATCTCGCGCGTTTACCCAGCCAGTCCTGGAACGTGCCTCGGGATCCAGGCTCACTTTGCCCTGGGAATCGACTTTTCGTCGCTCGATTGGATTTTGAGCACGCGAAACTCTAAATAGGGATTCTTGCGCGAGATATTTTTCGCATTTTGTTTGCTTAGGATTACAGAAATAATTTATCCACCCTTTAACACCAGATTTATGCGACCCGTGAATTTGACGAGCTTCGGTCTTCATGAGCAATTACTATCCAAATAGGGATTCTCGCGCGAAATATTTTTTGTGTTTCGCTTGCTTAGGATTACAGAAATAATTTGTCGACCCTTTAACACCAGATTTATGTGACCCTTAAATTTGACGGACTTCGGTCTTCATGAGCAATTACTATCCAAATAGGGATTCTCGCGCGAAATATTTTTCGCATTTTGTTTGCTTAGGATTACAGAATTAATTTGCCGACTCTTTAACACTAGGTTTACACGACCCGTGAATTGACGGACTTCGGTCTTCATGAGCAATTACTATCCAAAAGGGATTCTTGCGCGAGATATTTTTCGCGTTTTGTTGCTTAGGATTACAGAAATAATTTATCCACCCTTAACACTAGACTTACGCGACCCGTGAATTTGACGGGTTTCGGTTTTCATGAGCAATTACTATCCAAATAGGGATACTTGCGCGACATATTTTTCGCATTTTGTTTGCTTAGGATTACAGAAATAATTTGTCGACCCTTTAACACCAGATTTATGTGACCTTTGAATTTGACGGGCTTCGGTCTTCATGAGCATTTACTATTTAAATAGGGATTCTTGTGCGAAATATTTTTCACGTTTCGCTTGCTTAGGATTACAGAAATAATTTGTCGACCCTTTAACACTAGATTTACGCGACCCTTGAATTTGACGGACTTCGGTCTTTATGAGCAATTACTATCCAAATAGGGATTCTCGTGCGAAATATTTTTTGTGTTTCGCTTGCTTAGGATTACAGAAATAATTTGTCGACCCTTTAACACCAGATTTATGCGACCCTTGAATTTGACGGACTTCGGACTTCATGAGCAATTACTATCTAAATAGGGATTCTTGCGCGAAATATTTTTCGCGTTTCGCTCGCTTAGGATTACAGAAATAATTTGTCGACCCTTTAACACTAGGTTTACGCGACCCGTGAATTTGACGGACTTCGGACTTCATGAGCAATTACTATCCAAATAGGGATACTTGCGCGAGATATTTTTCGCATTTTGTTTGCTTAGGATTACAGAAATAATTTTTCGACCCTTTAACACCAGATTTATGCAACCCTTGAATTTGACGGACTTCGGTCTTCATGAGCAATTACTATTATTTTTAACAATTTTTGTTGACTTTCATTGATAGAATGATACGAATATAGCCTAATCTATCTCCCTCAACTCTGCAGTTTCAAATCTTATGATGTATACCTATTTCTTAGTACATGTATATTAGAAATAGATATATAAGAAATGTTCGTAAATCTAGTGTTAACACGTTCCGTGCCAGTTCGGATTTTGGCGACTTTTCGTTTAAGCCCTGATTAATAACTTTGCTTCTGACGTACGCCTAATAATGAACCTAATAAAGTAAAAATCTAATCTAAAATCTAACTGTGGAGTATAAGATGTATTGAAAAACAAAGCAGTAAGCATTTAACCCTTTGCACTCGAAAGGTGACTGTTAGTCGTCTAATAATATTACCTTCGAAGATTTTCAGGTGCAAAATATTTACTAGTATTCGCTTATGTTAAACTTCATTTATTTAATTAAGTCTTATACTAAAATTTGCATATATGATTATTTAATTTCCGAGTCTGCCTAATAAACAAATTAACTAAAGTCTGCAGATTTGCGAAGCTATCATTTGGTAACTAACAGTCACCTCTCGAGCGCAAAGGGTTAATTCGAATGAAATCTCGAATAAATTCTTCAACCAAAATTTTAAACATTTTATAACAGTTTATTCGAATAAAATATGCCTATTTAATTTTATTCAAATATAAAGATAAAAATTCTATACATAAGAAATAAGAAAAGAAAGAACTGTTGAAAGAGATTCTGACAGACGTTGTGACTCTCAGAAAAAATTCAAAGCAATGCAAACCACTTTGAATAAACAAACAAAAATGGAATGAACGTAGTTCATCCCCGCGCGATCATGGGCAAATTGCTGCCTTGGTTCGCGAGCGTCGAGACATAAACGCGACAAGAGGTTATGGTCGCCGCGAGAGAAGAGTCGTAAAGGGCAGAAAGAAGAAGCAGAGGCAGGAGAATAAGAAAAGAAGCATCTGGATGGTGGGACACACCTGGAACAAAAGTTTCCTTCGCCTCGTTGTCACCGGCGGTGGCGCCTCCCCTGACGAAAGGGGGCTGTGCGCGGGCGACAAAGAGAGGAAACAAACGGGTGCCACTTGATTCAAGAGGGTGAATCGTTACGACTGCCGGCTCGTAAGCCCTACTTAATACTTTAGCGCTTTATTTTATGCGCGCGGGCCCCGGGACCGGCTGTAGGTCGCATTTATCACTCTAACAAAGAGTCTCGCCGCGAGAAAGTTCGAGCGCGCCAGGGTCGCGATGGAAATTTCGCGGTCGCGGCTGGTGAAAGTGAAACGACGGGGATTTATGGTTTCCTAAACAGTGTAGCTTCGAGGTCTCGAACGATGTTTAACCACTTACCTTATGAATCGAGCAATGATTGTGTGTGCCACTTTCTATGAAAGCTTTTCTCATGCGTCGCGACCGGAAACAGTTTCATTACAGATAAATGTGTGAACAAACCAGTGGACATTAATAGTAGTGCATTTATTATTTAATAAAACCATAAAATTTGATAATTACATTTCATTTCATTTTTTATTTATTTACTTGTTATTATTAAAGTTTTATACAAAAGTTTATTATTATTAATATTTTTATTAATGAGATGTATTAATTTTTTTATTTCATATGATATTTTTATGGTTATATATCAGGAAAAGTGAAAATCTTCAGTCATTTAAACACTGCCAACTGTGAGATATCTCGTAGTTTGTGCTACAAGATTAAATCGATCGCAATTGATCACGGAATAAGTTTATAACCTAGAAAGGATGGGCGAATATTTTATATATAGTTTTTTTAAAAAACAACAAATCTGGTATCACTTTTTATTGTCAAAATAATAATCCATATTTTTTTTAATGAAATCTTAATGCCCAAAGCAAGACGCTCTAACTTTGCTTGGCAGTAAACGGGTTAACCCTTTAGCCTGTGGGGTCGTTTGTTTGATTTAAACGATCTAGAAGTTGAGGTTTCTTTAATTTCTTTAATATCGTAAAGAAAGCTTTACGAGTTTACAAATTTTGACTGATCGTTGCTGGTGACCAGGGATTTTTGGATGTCAAACTTCCTTTGTGTATTTTTTAGTAGTTATGTAACTGTTACTTTCTGTTTCTTACGTCAATTATATTATTCTTTTCATGTATTTTTATTAAAATTAGGAAAAGCTTAATACCATTACTACAATATATAATATTTAATACTAAATCTATT
Organism: Tetrapedia diversipes; assembly: GCA_033822845.1. Classification (NCBI taxonomy): domain Eukaryota; kingdom Metazoa; phylum Arthropoda; class Insecta; order Hymenoptera; family Apidae; genus Tetrapedia; species Tetrapedia diversipes. The sequence continues at coordinate 4,306 of JAOPTO010002338.1, forward strand.
TACGTATTATCTTTCGTGGTTGAGTATTTAAATACTTATTAATTAACTACTTATAGTAGAATCTCCCATGTATGGGTCAGTAGGAGAACAAAACTGTTCAGATAAAAGAGTTTTCAAATAATGGAATTAATACCATTCCTTATACTGAACTTCATTTATTTAAGTAGATATTAAGGAGATTAATACATTATGTAAACAATTGTGTATTCTATATCTTTTTCGCTGATCAATTTCGTAATTTTGTAAAATAAAGAATCAAATAATAGGTGTTTGCATAAAGAAACTACTAATATAATACATTGGTCTGTTTATACATAACCTTACAATTAGTTGGAAAAAATGAGATCTAGAGAATATATATTTTATGTTACAAACTAGACAAAAAATTAACGAATGGAAGGATCAAACAAAAGCAGTGCAAGGTCATGATCGGTCTGTTAGAATAAGTGTTCAACAGCAGCAGATTATTATTTTTTGTTTTGTTTTTAATAAATATTAGTTTGAAGTTATTGATCTCTGTTTTCCTCATGAAGTAGAATGAAACGTTATGGGAAGGGCCTGTGTCGCTATAGATTCTTCGCCAAGGTAATAAACACTGTCGTGTGGAGTTATAGCAACGATGTCATCGCTGTCCTCGCCTCTCGTTACCGGTGCCGTTATTTATGGCAGTCTGACCACCCTCATAGGTTTGGGATCAGACCTTCGGGGTGCTTTAATTGACACACGCGATATTTATTATTTGTGGAAAAATTTTGTATACCGGTATTATCTCACATGTTGTATGCAACACTATTTCCTACACTATAACTTCGACATTGTTATGTTATACTCTTCCCTCATTTTATGTGAGCAACATTTTGAATTTGGATGCTTTTCATTCTTTCTTAGTAAAATTTTCATTACTAGGTGAATTAATAGGTATTATCTCACATGTTGTATGCAACACTATTTCCTACACTATAACTTCGACATTGTTATGTTATACTCTTCCCTCATTTTATGTGAGCAACATTTTGAATTTGGATGCTTTTCATTCTTTCTTAGTAAAATTTTCATTACTAGGTGAATTAATAGGTATTATCCCACATGTTGTATGCAACACTATTTCCTACACTATAAGTTCTACATTGTTATATTATACTCTTCTCTTATTTTACGTGAGTATCATTTTGAATTTGGATGCTTTTCATTCTTTCTTAGTAAAATTTTCATTACTAGGTGAATTAATAGGTATTATCTCATATGTTGTATGCAACACTATTTCCTACACTATAATTTCTACATTGTTATATTATACTTTTCTCTTATTTTACGTGAGTATCATTTTGAATTTGGATGCTTTTCATTCTTTCTTAGTAAAATTTTCATTACTAGGTGAATTAATAGGTATTATCTCATATGTTGTATGCAACACTATTTCCTACACTATAATTTCTACATTGTTATATTATACTTTTCTCTTATTTTACGTGAGTATCATTTTGAATTTGGATGCTTGTCATTCTTTTTTGGCAAAATTTTCATTAATAGGTGAATTTGAGGATATTATCCATAGCTTTGTATTTTGTAAAAAAATTTTGGTAAAGTGCTTTTTGATTATACAAGGTGCTCCTAAGTTTTAGTTTTCAAGATAAGAAACTTTTACGATATTACTACATCGCTTGATATATCTTGGAAAGAGTATCGGGCGCGTTTGAAACGCCCGAAACTTTGCATACTAAGCTTCTTCAGCATCGAAACTCGTCGGTACTTAACAGAAGTGCGACATTATGCAAGAACACGGAACCTTCGAAGATTATGAACGATGTCTTATTTTCGATTCAGTTTGGTATAATAAATGTATTGCAATGCCGTTTTGTAGCTAATATTTATTGTTTTTACAATTTTCTTGAAACGCAACTAAACAAATAGAAACATATTACACATAACTCGAATTAAATTAATTTTCCGAACGTTATCATTTATTTATTTATACGTATAAAATTTATTAGCATAGATGGATTGCGACAAAGGAAAAAGAAACAATCAAACAAAATTTTTAAAATCATTTTAAAACTCTTAAACATTAATCGCGAGTTTCATTGAAAAGAAGGTTAATTAATGTTATAAACAAATTTCCCTGACGTTATCATTTATCTATTTATATGCATAATATTTATTAGCATAGATGGATTGCGACAAAGGAAAAAGAAACAATCAAACAAAATTTTTTAAATCATTTTAAAACACTCTTAAACATTAATCGCGAGTTTCGTTGAAAAAAGGATTAATTAATGTTATAAATAAATGTCTCTGACGTTATCATTTATTTATTTATACACATAAAACCTGTTAATATATAAGGATTGCAATAAAAGGTAGGAGAAAGAATAAAATTAAATTAAAAGAATCATTCTGAATCACTGCAGAAGATTGATTGTAACTTTCATTAAAAAAAAAAACAATAATTAAAGTTATGAACAAATTAATTTTCTGTATGTGATTATTTATGTGTTTAGGCATATAAAATTCAAAATAAAAAGAAAAATAATTTTGCCTGTCGTAGTAGTGGATTCTGTGGTTTGCATTACGAGTAATACAGCACAAAGTGATGTAACATAGCGATAGTCAGACACCCGATAATGTAGCGAGATTATGGGCTAATAATCGTGGTCAATTATAATACGGCGACCGTATAATCAGATTAAAGTCCGATAAACCGACGGCATTATTGGTCGAATGTTAATATAGTTGTTCCTGCTGTCTGTGGCTTAATGCTGGTCGAGATAATGACGTTTAAAATTCGCATGGGAACATAACGTTTCAACATTTTCATGCCATAAACTAAATCTACCAAATGCTTTTATATTAAAGTTATACTCACTATATTAAGGTATTACATTTTATTTTCCTTCGATATTATGTCATACATACATTTTAAAATTTTTTATTAATTTTGTATTATGATTATTATTATGACTTATTATTTAGCAGTAATTTTCGTAAGTTTATTTGTATTCAAGTTATTTTTCTGTTTTGGTATGATATACGTATAGTTTGATACTTTTGCAAAATAATGAGACGGTTAAAATGAAAAATAGGAATTTGATGGCTCGTCAATCTTGACTCGCCTGATCGCTGCTTTATATTCATCCGGCGGAGAATATCGATATTCATCACGAGTCCGGTAATCGAGCAACTTTTTTGCCTTTTTATCTTCCCGGAAATCGCGCTAATTACCTAGCTACAGCGTTCTTCTTCCCAGTGCTCTTTCTTTTTTTAATACTTTAATTAATCAAGCATTCTCAAGTGAAGTGCAAAGTTGCAGAAAAAGAACTTCGTTAACCCTCGTCGAAATTTTTGCTTTCCTTTCAGTCTGATTATACGATAATTAAGTTAATTTTTATTTAGAGTGTTTCATCGAGTATAGGTATAATTTAAACAGAGAACTCAAGGTATAAACGGTTTGTGTGATTGATATCAATCTCTTTTGCATCAAATGGGAATTTATAACTTTCGAATAATATAATTTTAAGCAAGAATTATTTTACGAATAAGTCGTCTACATGTTGTATTTATAAATCACTTTCTTTTTATAAAACATGTCGTGTAATACCTACCTCAGATACTGATCTTATCCTAATTCTTATTCAATGATGAAGTATCACACGTCACAACAAATCTCAGTGTACACAACCCCTCGGTTTATCGATCATGTTACACAAACACATCCTGAAATCTCTTGTATCCTTATAGGTCCTTAATTTCCTATGTTGTATTTATGTAGGTATATATGAATTAGTTAGGTCCAAGTATAGTAGCGGACAAAAGTTTAAGACGAAAGGACAATCTAGAGAATAGTTTTATGGTCTGCAAATATTGTCTGTACATTCATTTTTATTGTTATTATGGTAGAATAGTATTTATTGATAAGCATAGAACATAAATTTTATTTATACTGTTATTTATTATTAAATAATTAATTTACAACAGCGGACAAAAGTTTATGTCGACAGGACAATCTGAAACATAATTTTATGGTTCGCAAATATTATTTATCTACTCATTTTTATTGTTATTATGGTAGAATAGTATTTATTTATTAGCATAGAATAAAATATTTATTTATACAGTTATTTTTTATTAAATAATTAATTTACAGTAGCTGACAAAAATTTAAGACGACAAGGCAGTGTAAGACATAATTTTATGTTTCGCAAATATTGTTTATCTATTTATTTTTATTGTCATTAAGGTAGAATAGTATTTATTGATTAGCACAGAATGCAAATTTTGTTTACTATGCTATTCCTTATAAATTAGTTTGTTTGATTTTGTTAACTTTTGTCCGCTACTCTGTATTAAATTTTCATAGCAATATCACATTCAATTTCTTATCACATTGTACTTCTTTCATGAGATTATAAATTTTTAACCTCTTTGTTTTCAAGATTTGTTAATCCTTTGCGCTCAAGAGGCGACTGTTAGTCACCAAACGACAGTTTCGTAAATTTTCAGACTTCAATTAGTTTGTTTAACAGTCAGACTCAGGGGTTAAATAGTTATATATGTAAATTTTAGTATCTTAACTGAATTAAATAGCGTTTAATACATTCAAATCTTGGTAAATATTTGAAATTTCAACAATTTTAAAATTAGTATCATTAGACGGCTGACAATCATCTCTCAAGAGCAAAGGGTTAATGTTCTTTTGTGTTTTAAGAAAATAGAGAATAAAAAAATTGGTGTAAAAACGACCGCTTTTTAATTCTTGATACATTCAAATCTTGGTAAATATTTGAAATTTCAACAATTTTAAAATTAGTATCATTAGACGGCTGACAATCATCTCTCAAGAGCAAAGGGTTAATGTTCTTTTGTGTTTTAAGAAAATAGAGAATAAAAAAATTGGTGTAAAAACGACCGCTTTTTAATTCTTAATTGGTGCGTTAAGAGGTTAAAGGACAACGGAGAAAGCAAGGAACATCAAAGAACAGTTTTATTAGGAAAATCAATTTTAAATACTTCAATTCATCGATAAACTAGCAAAGTTCAATGAATTCACCTACATTACACCCAACACGAAACTCATGATCTCATGATCTAATTTGCGACAGTCGATCGAGCCGCTTCCCGCGTCGTTGTTCCGCCATCTTTCGCCCGCGGAGGTGGCCCTCGTAATTTCCGTATAAACATCCACGAATTTATCTGTTCCCAACGAGTACCAACAGGGGTAGGGGGGATGCGGCGTGAGGCAGGAGGCAATCGGCTTCGCGTTCGAAGCAGCCCCCGGGGGCAAAACGCTCAAGTTTGGCAGGAGAATTCCAATTTTGGCCTCTTTCAATTTAAGGCTACTTGTCTCGCTCGTCCTCTTCCTGTGCCGTAGCAGACGTTTGCCTTCATTTCGATTCGTCTCTCTTCTTTTCCCTTGTCCCCACCCCTCCCACCCTCCCTCCCCTCTCGATGCTTCGCGATTCGTGATACAACCTTCTTCCACGTAGCTGCGGAAGCAGGGGGAGGTTTCCGTCGCCGCCATTGATCAGACGCCTTCGTCTTCGACAAGTCGAGCTTCTTTTCCCTCCCCTCGCCCTCCCCTCGATCTTCCCTTCGTTTTACTGTGTTGCGCTTCGTACCGGGAGACCCGAGGCCATTATTATTGCTTTTATTATCGTTATTATCGTTACGATCGAAAGTTAGCGGGACGCGAGTTTTGTAAAGACGGAGGTCGATCGAAACACGCCCCATTGTGCTCGCGCCTTCGGCTGCTTAATAACGTGGACGGTGGCTGTTGGAGTCGGTGAAACGGGAGTGATAGAGGGTCAAGGTGAATGAAGGTGGATTTGCGCTAGGGCGGAGGTTTTCAGTTTCGTGGAAATCAGGGAACGGTTGCGACGAGGTTCGTTAAGGAGATCTTTCACTTCCGTGAATTTGGAATCGTAAAGTATTTATAATTGGACATTGTTGAAAGTTGAATAGAGAAATATCACGAAACAAAAGTTAGCCGAAAAACCAGCTTTCCCTTAAGGGTTTCTTCCAAGAATGCAAGCCACATCTGGCAATTTAGAATGTAAGAAAACGTTAAAATACCGAAAAAAAGAGCTGAAAGACTGCGTCGACAAATATGTTGACAAATATGTTTCACTTACTTAGGACTACAAAAATAATTGTTCAACCCTTCAAAGAGAAACTTTCGCTTAACACTTTGACTGCCACGCCGAAATCATATGTTTGGCCCAGGACGCCACGGCATTATTTTTATTATTCAAAACGTATAATGGCAAAATAAAAATCCTTTTTTTATTGATGTTCTAATAAAAAATTTTAATTGTTCAATAGGGCACTTTTTATTTCAAAGTATCTTCTATATATCGGTCATATTGAAATACACTAACTCTCGATTTTCATTTAGTATCTTATAATTGTAAAAAGTTGAATGGTTCCGGTCACCAATGACCACCGTGACGTCACGGGAAAAACCATTGCCGGTCATATGTGACCAATATGGCGGTCAAAGTGTTAAAGACCCGCAATCATAAGAACTTATTCCATATTTATATAAATATGTTTCATTTACATAGAATTATAAAAATAAGTGTTGAGGAAAACGACAATGTTAAAAATATATAAACTTATTTATTTGGTGTAATAATTTTCCGATCCCATTCACACGTCCTATTCTCCATCAATCAATAAACAAAAGGTATACACTCACGATCCTCATTCAATTTTTTCATTCTCTACTCCATTCACTCATATTTTCATCCTTCTTGTTTTCCATACATTGCTTCTCATTCTAATTTCTTGACCGTTCATTCTAGAATCTCTTTCACACAAACAAACATACACACATCAATAAACTAGCAATCACCCTCACAATAAGCAACCTTCTAAAGCGAAAGTTTCACTTAAAAATGAGTAGTTTCACGTAAAACTTCTTCTCTTTTAAAGATCCACAGCCATAAAAATTTATCCAATAACGCTTTCGCTGCATCTTACAAACACCGTTCGACAAACAAAAATAAAACTCGCTCGCTGTATTATTACCGCCCAGAACGTTCTCGTATTACCAAAATAAGACGAAGTAAATCTAGAAGCGGAAAAGTGTAATGCGAAGTCCTCCGCGAAGAATGTTTTCGCAAACAGCAGTAAGGGGGCCCTCGAAGGATCCAGCGAATGAAACGCATCCGGGAAGCGAGTGGAAAACAAACGACAACAACAACAAGTTGGCCGGGACAAATTATCGACTCCGTAACAATACCAATTTGGCAGCGAGCTGGCCGGTTGGCTCGTGTGCCTAACAACGTCCAGCCTGGTCCCCTTGGGGTGTGCCATCGGGAAGGGTTATTGCAGGAGTTTCTTCGACTAAGCACGCGACACGTTAGCTGAACGCAGCCAATTGCGGTAATGCCTTGGCCAACCAGCTGGAGGATAAACATTTTTAGTTTCCTCCAGTTCCATCCACCCCTCCTGTTTCCACTCCCTTCCTTTAAGCCAGGAGTACTCAACCTTTTTCTCCCTCGTACCACATACAGTGGCGGACAAAAGTTTGAGACTGGAAGGTTAGGAAAAATAAAGTGGTTCCTGTGTGAGGAATAGAATAGAATAAAATAATAGAATAATAGTTTATTTCGGCCTTTATGGCTCAGAAACAAGTTTCATGCTTTGTATCAATCAATAGTGATTCCTGTGTGAGGAATAGAATAGAATAAAATAATAGAATAA
>JAOPTO010002338.1:12238-33423 GCA_033822845.1 Tetrapedia diversipes
TTGATGCGACCCTAAACTAATAATTAAAAAAAAAATAAATAACACAGAGAGTTACCGTTTATCTGCAAGTTAACTCAGAAACAATATTTTTAAGCTTATGCAATTTTTATGGCTACTACTGTATATCTACAAGTGTATTATTACTATTAAAAAAAACAAAATTCTTTAAAGCGTACAGTTTCTTATCTTTTATGCTACTGTGAATAATTACTGATATGTACGCAATAATTATGATTACCATGGTTGAGTTCTCGCATATTAAAATTTTTAATCAGAGAAAAAGCTGTTAACGGACATCCATACTGCAGCTTTTCAAACTTCTGCGAGTTTCTGCAATGCGTGAGAACTATTTCACGCGCGCACTCGACGAGATTTTTTTGCTCGTTCATCGAAAGTGTGCCGTTTGTAGGCTAAAAAGTTCTCGCGCGTTCATGGCGAATTCTGGGGCGCGACAATTAGCGCGAGCCATTCGTAGGAGGCCAGCAAATTTATTCTTCGTAGGTTTTCAGCCTCGTTTGATCGCGATTTTTACCCTCCGGTTTTTCTTTCCACTTAAGCACTCGTGCCGATACTTTCGTTTCTAGCTTTTCTATTCGTCACTTTGATCGTTCGTACGTGGTCGAAACGTTTGCTGAGATTGTTCCGCAAACAATGTATGCAAATACGCTTTGAAACTATAATAACAACACCAGTTAGAAGCTCGAAGCCTGTTGAATGAATGAAATGATTAAAGAAATAAGGCATTATAAGATTACGAGTTATAGAAAATAAAAACTGATAGAAGCTAATGGAAAGAATGCCTCGTGAAAATTTCCACGTCTCATGGAATGCAAATTTCTCTTAACCCTTTCACTCCTGAGTTATGAAGAGAGTAGAAAACATTCTGTCCTGAATTAATTTAACAAATTTAATTTTTGTATAAATTTAATAAAAACTTAATCAAAATATAATCTCATAAGTTACAAACTCATTTGAAATAATAAAGATGGATATCATATTTTATTTCTTCACACTAAAAAAGTACCACCAACAACACAAGTATGGTTGGGTTGCGTTCAGAAAAAATTTTCTAAGCTCTAACAGCTTTGAAATTCATGGACACTGTATCATATCCACAGTCCGGCAGTAATGTTGTAGTGTGACGTCATACAACGTCTGCAAGAGTGAAAGGGTTAATTATCTATACAAATAAAAAGACACTTCCTGACTGACTGACTGACTAATTCATCATTGCAGAGTCTAAACTACGAAGCTAGAAACATAAAATTTAGACTGTGGGTTCCTTTTTTGACGTAGACACCTACTAAGGAAGGATTTTTTAATGTTCCAACCCTAAGAAGGTTAAATAGGGGTTGAAAGGTTGTTTGAAAATCCACCAATTTTAAAGCAAGCACTATGAAAACTAGTGTTTAGCTTTTTGGTTAGAAATAAAGAAATACGTGTTTCAACGTTTTTGAAAAATTATCCTCAAATGGGCTAAAATAAGGGATGAAAGCTTGTTTGAAACTTTGCCAATTTTAAAGCAACCGCTATGAGAACTAGTATTTAACTTTTCGGTTAGAAATAAAGAAATATGTGTTTCAACGTTTTTGGAAAATCAATCCCCAAGGGGGTAAAATAAGGGATGAAAGCTTGTTTGAAACTCTGCCAATTTTAAAGCAACCACTATGAAAACTAGTATTTAACTTTTCGGTTAGAAATAAAGAAATATGTGTTTCAACGTTTTTGGAAAATCAACCCCAAAGGAGGAAAAATAAGGGATGAATATTTGAGAATCCACCGATTTTGAAGCAAGTACTATAAAAAAAAATACGCGGACTAACAGCTAGTTTTCTATATTTCTTTTTACAAACAGTAAAAATTTTCATTTATCTTTCGGTTAAGAATTTTTGTTAATCTTTCTTTTAACCCTGCTGCGATCTTCCAGATATTATTGTCTCGAACTTGTTTCTATGTTACTGAAAAATTTCATTAATTTTACGCAATTGATGAAGAAGCTATTACCAATAGCCTGCTCTGTCCTTCCAATTTTAATGTTAGTTCTTCCATTAATTATTTACTTCTTACATTTTTCTATAAATTAGGAATTTTTCTTAATGAAACTAGAGAACCAACGATTGCAGTAAAATTCGAGAAACGCAATACTGTTAAATTCTTGCGCTGTTTAAGACTCCACGCTTTGAGACTACACCGTAGAGAACTACTTGTGAATGATAGCGGAAGGGAACGATTTTCTGCTCTGTTTTCAGGCGGAAGTCGAGGTTGTGGAGCAGTACAGCGACCCGAGGGATAGCAAGAACAAGGCGTACGTCGAGCCGGGAGCAGAGACATCCCTGCCGACGATCTACAGCAAAGTAAATCGCAACTATTGCCGACCTTATACGGGTAAGTGGTGCATAACTTTCCCGCTTCACCAGTTCTTGCGACTTGACACAAGTTTACCGTTTTACCCGCGCGTATCTCGTCGCGAAATCCTACTCGCGGAACAAGCTTAGGATTCTTTACCGGCAGTTTCGTTTCCTTGAACGTTACGAGATTGCAAAAAGGAATAAGAAAATAGTTGTCTCAGAATAGTTGCAAATGGAAATCTTGACATTTGAAAGCTCGAAACTGAGTTTGTAATGTTCTAAGATAGTATTAGAATTTCCACATATTGAACTTTATGAGATTACAAAAAGGAATAAGAAAATAGTAGTATCAGAGTTGAAAATGGAAATCTTTAGATTTAAAAGCTCGAAACTGAGTTTGTAATGTTCTAAGATAGTATTAGAATTTCCACATATTGAACTTTATGAGATTACAAAAAGGAATAAGAAAATAGTAGTATCAGAGTTGAAAATGGAAATCTTTAGATTTAAAAGCTCGAAACTGAGTTTGTAATGTTCTAAGATAGTATTAGAATTTCCACATATTGAACTTTATGAGATTACAAAAAGGAATAAGAAAATAGTTGTTTTGGAGTTGCGAATGGAAATCTTGAGATTTGAAACTTTGAAACTAAGTTTGCAATGTTTTAAGATAGTACTAGAATTATAACGTTATTAACTTTATGAGATTGCAAAAAGGAATAAGAAAATAGTTGTCTCGGAATAGTTGCAAATGAAAATCTTGAGAGTTGAAAGTTCGAAACTGGATTTGTAATGTTTTAAAGTAGTATTAGAATTTCCACGTATTGAACTTTATGAGATTACAAAAAGGAATAAGAAAATAGTTGTCTCAGAGTTGTGGAGAAACGTATAAATTCTGGACGACCCCTAATGAGTCGTCGCGCGGATTACACGCGCAGAGTGTTCGGCTGGCATTAAAATAAATAAACTTCAGGCTCATAAATCAGGGATTTAGCCTGCCGCCTGGATGATAACCGGTCCGCGTTTCCGGCTGTCCGTTTTATCGATTGGCTGTGTACGCCATGGCCAACTTCCTGCCAAGCTCCTCGTCGACGCTTCTTCCAACCTCGCATGGAATCATTTCTCATTTGGCGTTTGATCGCGTGTAACGGGCACTCGAATAACTATCGCGATGCATAGGGGACTGCCATGAAGTTCAGAGCCAAAAGATCGCTCAACGGTATTGATCTGCTTATGGTAAAGGTTGATGTTCTGGTATGGCTAACTGTTTGCAACGACGACGAGTAATGTTGAAGCATAGAGAGCGAATTATTTCAGGAGAAAAAATTATAAGATGTTAAAAATTTGAATATTTTTTACTCCTGGAGACTTTCTAAAGGAAGCTTTGTACTATGTTCTGGTTTGGCTAACTGTTTGCAACGACGAGTAATGTTGAAGCATAGAGAGCTAATTGTTTAAGGAGAAAGAATTATAAGATGTTAAGAATTTGAGTATTTTTTACTCCGTGGAGACTTTCTGAAGGAAGTTTATACTATACTAGTTTGTACTGCTTCATTTGTGATGTACTATATCGAATAAGATAAGTGGGCGAACACTTATGCTTACGACTTTAGATACTCGTGGATATCTGTCGCAACTACAAAATAAACGTTTTATTGTTTTATTATGTACCGAAGGTATCGAATACTTTTTCTTGTTCCACGGTTTAACATTCTTTGGGCACTTTTCCTGAATCACTAAATTCCTCATAGAACCCTTTTTTTATGGGTTTTAACTTGGCTGTGCAAGAGACTTTGGTGTAATTAGTCTATACTTTAGCTACAATGAAAATTTCAGAAAATAAATTCTTTCGTTAAATTTTAATCGGAGTCCATTTATTTTTACACCACTACTATCACCTCAACTTCAATTAATTTCAATGGAAAATTGAGGGAAAAATGAGATGAAGATTACACGGCATTGTTCAAGGAATTAATGCAAGCATTATTTTTGATCTGTTAAGTGGAAGTACATTTTTTCTAACTTTTGCAAGTCCAATATCAAGCATCAATATGGATTCCAAGCGAGATTCGTATTTGGGAGGAAATCCATTTCTGATACCTATCCAAACGCAGCCGTATAAATCACGTGCACGCTTCCATTTCCTGTCGCTGGGGAACGATTTTTAGGGACACTCTTTTGGTTAAAACTTGTGTGATGTATAAGATGAAATGAAATACAGATTTCTGTATATGATGTATGTAGGTGAAGCACTCACAGCTGAATGGCTTTCTTGAAAACTCTACCAGTAGTTTTTTTCTCGAAATTTTTCATCTTTCACGATCATTCGTGTATTCCGTAAGCTAAATTTGAAGTTAAACTTTCAATATTTCCTGATTTGAGTGAGCTTTAGTTGTACATTATACCTGCTATTAATATTTCACAAATGAGAACATTATTAAACATGAGAACATTACAATGTGAACAAAGGTGTACCGGGGATTCGAACACGGGACCTTTGGATTTGTAAGTCAGCGTTTAAGTTACCCAGCCACAACTGGTGGCTCAGAAAAACTTATATCGTCAATATAATATTGTCAATTAAGATTAACTACTATATAATAGATGCTTCACTTAATTATAACAGTATTCCAACCAAGCTAAATTAATATCAATACATAAATTCCCCTTTAAGCTTCAAAAATTCAGAGTAGGAATAAAATGGCAAAAAAGCAGATAAATGACATTTTATTGCCCTGCTATAAATATTTATATATTTATATTCACGCGTGCATTAATATTTCAATTTTCCTAACTTTTACGGATGAGATCCTCGGAAATTGAGCCGTCGACGAAATGTTTCCACGGAGAGAGGAGAGGCTGTAAGTTTCGGATTATAGAGTTAACAGAAATTCCCGCGCCAAGCCGCAAATTAATGCGGGGAACCCCCCGGTGATACGGCCGATACTCCGATGTACGAATTATCGAGGCAACAACTCAGTTAACGCAGAGTAAGAGAGGCGGAAGAGCCCCTCGATAATTGAACGGTGCACACAGGTTGGCCGGGAGAGAGCCCGCGGATTAATCGAGAGGGGACGCTTCTTGTCGAACCTAGCAACGCAAAAAAATCTGCGCCCGTTCGGTTGTGAAGCTGAAACACACAATGGGCATTGAATCGAATAATAATTCAACACTTGGAGCTGTTTATGTGTAATATTAACTTTTTTGAAATTGCCCAGGGGAAAGAAAACAATTCTACAGTAGCGTACAAAAGTTTAAGACGAGAGCACGATGTAGAACTTAGTTTTATGGTCTGTAAATATTGTTTGTACATCTATTTTTATTGTTATTATAGTAAAACACTGTTTATTGATTAGCATAGAATGCAAATTTTGTTTATCATATTATTCCTTACAAATTAGTTTAATTTCGTTGACACTTTGATCTTAAACTTTTGTCCACTACTGTACTTTCAATTTGCATTCAAATCGACTTCGCGACATTTTTTCGCAAATATTTTTCTATTGAATAATTATTAATATTCGCGTACCCTAAAAATGAGTGAAGCTAAAAACTGGATTTTTCAAAATTCTGTGGGCTCGAACGTGCTAGTACAAAATACAGTAGCAGACAAAAGTTTAAGACGACAGGATAATGTAAAATATAATTTTATGGTTCGAAAATATTGTTTATCTATTCATTTTTATTGTTATTATAGTAGAACACTATTTATTAAATAACATAGAATGCGAATTTTGTTTATCGTGCTATTTCTTATAAATTAATTTATTTGTTTTCTTTAACTCTCTGTTCTTAAACTTTTGTCCGCTACTGTATGTAAGTCTGTGATTATGAAAGTGGTCTAACAAGCCAAAAATATTATTTAAAATTTATATCTTCATTTTTTGTGATTTGATTCATTTCCATACGATTTACTTGACAAAGTAACGTTTTTTAAATACTTGATTTAGATCATTTTCATAATCACCAGCACATACATTAATATAATACTCTATGGAATTTATTTGTTTTTTAAATTGACATATTGTTTAGTTCTAATTTTTCTAAAATCCTTTATTTACATTTGTTTAAATTCAGATTTTTATTTGCAGTTTTTATTCCTCTTAATTACTTTAATTGCTTTATCTTCATTCATTTACTATTAGTTGCAGTGTGTAGGGATTGTTGTTAGTGGCGAAATTCGAGAAAACAAGGATTATTCATTATCAGCTGGATATTTGAGAGCACATATTCAGTGTATATGTAACATGTCTACATAGTTCGTTGCACGTAAATTTGCACAAGCTGTTACCGAAACTCAATCTATTTCGCAATACCCTCTATAAACCCCCAGGGTATTAATTTATCATAGATATCGTATTCCTTTAGTATCAGTTAATCACAGGCTCGTTCGAACACTGTATTTCCGATAAATTATTGGCAAACATTTTGCAATCAATTTATTGTTACAACTCAATATTTTCTGCAAAATGACGTTTTAACTACCCTTACATTCCTCCACCTGTTCCATCCCATTCTAGCATCTACCTACAATTTTAAATATTCCATAATTCTTCCTTCATGTTGTTAATTTTAACTACAATTAACAAGTTTAAAAAACATTACACAGTTCGTACAATCTTCTCATTATTTCTTAAAACTTGCAAAACGGTCGTGAGTCCACATACTATTTTCCATAATGTGTTGTTGGTTTATATGTGGCTACATGTTTTGAACTTTATCATACCAAAGTTAATTATTAATTACATGTTCGTCTTTAAATACTTTAGTAATTTTGTTATATTGTAATAAGAAATATTATATGAACATTATAATGCTAATATTTTGAAAACTAAATTACAATTATAAATTTTTATATTTTAGAAAATAAAATGATACTACTAAATATAATAAATTTCATTGTAAGATTTAGAGAACAAGAAACGACTTGTAATTACTTCGTAGCATTCCATATCTCAATGTCGATTAGTTGTCAGTAATGTGCTTCATTAACAGCGATTATATTTTGTCACAAGCACGTCGTAACGAAAAGGTTAAAATTGCGACGACTTAAAACACATAAACACGTACAGTGGATCCAAAAAGTATTCGTACACTATATTACAAGGAGATTCACCTAATCCTAAAATTCTGATTTCAATGAAACTTTGTATGTATATAGAGCATAATGGGTCCTACATGGAACAATTTTTTCAACAACAGCAAATCTTGTAGAGAGGGTGAAAACGACCGCTAAAGCTTCTGCGATTTTTCATGCTCTGAACACAGGTTCCTCTGGGATCATTTTTGATGGCAGAGCGATAGAGCATTAAAAACTAAGATTTTTTTATCTGAAAGGTTTTGCTTTATCACCCATCAATACATAGTTATGTTTAAAAAATGAGAAAAAAGGTGATTCTTAATCGTCTAATGATACTAACTTCAAAAATTTTCAAATTCGAAATATTTACTAAGATTTGCCTATATTAAACGTTATTTAGTTTATTTAAACGATATACTAAAATTTACATATATAACTATTTAATTTCTGAGTCTCGCTAATAAACAAATTAACTAAAGTCTGAAACGATCATTTGGTAACTAACAGTCACCTCTCAACAGCAAAGGGTTAAAATGATATTTAGTTAGAAAACAAGAAATTAATCCATTCATATACTATTACACCCTACATACCTATAAAGTTTGATTAAAAACATTGATTGAGATCAGAATATTAAAGTTACATGAATTCATTTGTGTTAATACGATCATTAACGACATCTGCTACAATTATTTGTAAACACGACTCACCGGTTATATCATACGAGCATTCAGTATACAGAAAGCAGCGACCGTGTCGAGATATAAAAGTCTATAATTCTACTGTTAAAGTTATATTAAAATTAAAAGTGTATTTCTTTTCTTTATTTCATTTTTTTTCACTGCCCATTTTTAAATAAATCCTAACTGTTACGTTGTAACAACATTCATTTTATATTAATAAAGCTTCAGCCGTAATTCAAGGGTATATTTGGAGACAGCATTATTAAGGCTAAATAATACCCTTTTTAGCAAACGTACTTATTGCCATGCCAGTTTCGAGTTCTTCCCATGTTTTCTATGTTCCTTCGACTTGGCCTGGCTTTCTTAAAAATTGCAGGTAGTTTACGCGATTAAGGTTATCCTCCGTACATTTTACTTTCGACCGATGAAACAAAATATACCTGAAGTCGCTGGAAACATTTTCGACAGTCGACAATATCTCCCACCCCAAAAAGGGAAACAAACACCCCACTCCTGACACCTTTATATAAGCGCATAACATCCCTCCAGAGAGAGATTTTGTAAAAATACATTAAACAGTAACGTTCAACCACGCTCGTGTAATAGAAATATATTCAGTCTTTTTATATCTAAAAACATCAATCATTTCTTGTACTGTACCTGCATCAACCTCAAATATTCGAGTGTATAAGTTACCGCTCGAAGTGGACAACGTTTAATTTTAAAAATTATTAAACTCTATGTGCGCCCTGTACACTAACAATTTGTAATACAGTGTACGAATACTTTTTGGAGCTACTGTATCTCGAGGAATTACTGTAATTTCGATTTGCCTCGATAAAAAGGATTTCACCACAAAATCACTGCGTTCCGTGGTTCCGTTCGTTTCCCCCGCGCAACAATTCCCAGATCCCTCGATTCGCAATTATTTCGTGGCGGCACCGCCTCATAAACTTTAGCCACTTGTTAACCCGTTTCACGGTAACAAGGGTCCCGGTTGAAGCGTCGTCACACAGGAATGTCCCTGGTTCCGGTTTGTAATTAACCCTAGGCAGTTATCTCTGGCGCGGGACACGGCAACCGAAACCAGGCAATAGACGAGCGCAAATCCTACGTTTTCCATGACCGGGTCCTGTTCCTAACGCTTGCCTATGCAGATCGCCGGTTGACACTGATCCCGGGGCAAACACGCGGCGCCTCGATTTGCATCCTTACCATATTCATGGGCTTTTAATTCGCGCGAACGTGGCTCGGGATCAAGTTTGTCGAAAAGACCCGAGTAAACGTTGCCGGAGGGCCGAGCGGTTGCCATCCCACCGGCCAATAGGCTACGCACACGCTCTTTGATACGACTTCTTGCCTCGAACGGGGTGTCCTAATCGCGGAGAATGATGTTTGCTCTGGAGGTCAGACCGCTTTCCGTTTGCGGCGGTATAAATAATGGATGATCGGGGGAAAGTGATCGGTCGCAGGATGGCGAGATGATGTTTGATCGTTTCTATTTTTTTTTTTTTTTTGGATAAGTAGAGAACAGATAAGGGGTGAGTAATTATATAGAGAAGAGCAATGACTTTGATGTTTATGGCGAGATGATGTTTGATCGTTTCTACTTTTTTTTGGATAAACAGAGAAGGGATAAGGGGTGAGTAATTATATAGAGAAGAGCAATGACTTTGATGTTTATGGCGAGATGATGTTTGATCGTTTCTATTTTTTCTTCTTTTTTTTGGATAAATAGAGAAGGGATAAGGGGTGAGTAATTATATAGAGCAGAGCAATGACTTTGATGTTTATGGCGAGATGATGTTTGATCGTTTGTATTTTTTTTTTATAAATGTTACAGAGAAGGGATATATAGAGAAGGGCAATGACTTTGATGTTAATAGAAAAATTTTGTGAGAAATTGATGTAATGATTAAATTGTGAATATTTAATTAGAAAACATTGAAATTTACAGACCTTTAATCACTTCATTATCACTGTCTATAAAAATACGTATTTGCATTTAATTAGGAGAATCTGAAATATTGTAATTAAAATTTGCGATATTGGAGCATTGCATGATTTTACAGTTATGTATTTTCAAATCAAGAATTAATGAATTAACGATCAGACCATTTTTCGTTTACGGCGGTATAAATAATGGATGATCGGGGGAAAGTGACCGGTCGCTGGATGGCGAGGTGATGTTTGATCGTTTCTATTTTTTTTTCTTTTTTGGATAAATAGAGAAGGGATAAGGGGTGAGTAACTATATAGAGAAGGGCAATGACTTTAATGTTTATGGCGAGATGATGTTTGATCGTTTCTCTCTTTTTTTTTTTATAAATAGAGAAGGGATAAGGGGTGAGCAATTATATAGAGAAGGGCAATGACTTTAATGTTAATAGAAAAATTTTGTGAGAAATTGATGTAATGATTAAATTTTGGATGTTTAGTTAGAAAACATTGAAATTTACAGACCATTAATCACTTCATTATCACTGTCTATAAAAATACGTATTTGCATTTAATTAGGAGAATCTGAAATATTGTAATTAAAATTTGCGATATTGGAGTATTGCATGATTTTACAATTATGTATTCTCAAATTAGGAAACAATGGATTAACTCTAAGGAAAAAGGAAGAATCATGATTTAAACAACACTGGTTTAAAAATATAGTGACTGCGTGTCCAACGGGATATTTGTCAGGAAGATCATCATTTCTTTAGTCACCCAATCAATTATATTTTTATCTTTATTTCTTACCAATTCAACAAAACAAAATAAATATTGATATGATACCGATATCTCTGTTCCAACCAAGTGCTCGCATACTTACGATGCAAATGCAATGTATGCGCCCACAGTACTCAAAGGGTTAACGTTTGGGCGCCGGTTCCTTCGTCCACTTCCGGTTGACGCGCTGGAACCGCGCGGTCCAGCCTCAGAAACGCGGCCGTTTTCCTTCGAACTTTTCGGTCCCATGGCGTGTTGGTGACGTTGCTTGCCAGCGACACCGACCTCGTCCCATAATATGT
Source organism: Tetrapedia diversipes (assembly GCA_033822845.1). Taxonomy (NCBI): domain Eukaryota; kingdom Metazoa; phylum Arthropoda; class Insecta; order Hymenoptera; family Apidae; genus Tetrapedia; species Tetrapedia diversipes. The sequence continues at coordinate 23,373 of JAOPTO010002338.1, forward strand.
CGCGTGATATTTAATTAAACTCCCCCTGCTCATCCGGGCTGCCCTCGTTCCGCTGCCAGCAGTCTGTAAAGTTTCAAGGGGCTCTCTCCTGCTCGCGAGAGGAACGCTGGTTGCCTCGCGTGTCCTTCCACCCTTTTCACGGACTTATTAACCGTTTCGACAGGGCCCCTTGACACGGGCATTTTTTCTTGCCGCCTCCTCGAGCGGGCGTCCGAAGTAATTAAAAATCGACCGATTAAACGTAATGAAGTAGAACGGAATCGGGAGAGCGCGGGGATCGCGCTGATTCCTCGTTAAGTCTCGGATGGATGCCAACTGGGAGCCGGAGGATTTCCCTTCGTTCTTCTTAGGGTCGAGTCACGGCAAGCAGAATGAGGATCGGGGTTCCAGGGGAAAAGTTTTTGCTTCTCTTCTCTTCCTTTACTCTGTTTTTCGTGGTAGAATTGGAAGAGTTGGGGAGGCTGTCGATCGTGCGGTAACAAAGTGAATTTGTTGAGGTAATTATTGGAAAATTGTAGATTTTTTAATTGGTACATTGTAAATTCGTATTCCTAAATAGTGTGCATTTTCTGTCCTTTTGTATGTTAAAATTCTTTGTGATTAAATAAACAGTTTGATAATTGGAAACAAAATTTTCTATGTGAGGCAGCTTTTCGTTTAATTTTTTTACTTGGAAGATCTTGGAATCGCAGAAATAATGCAGGAAAATATGACGGATTATTTTTAGAAGGCTTTAAAGATAAATGACAAAGTGAATTATTAGTTTGACTTGGAGAAGTTAAAGTTTAAGTGAATTTTCTGGGACTTTGTTCTTTCGAAAGCCCTTAAAATTACTTCGACAGGATAAATTGAAGTGGTACCTGAAGGGTCACTTTTCGAAACTTCCTTGTGCTCTTTTATAAAAAGAACGCTTTAATGTTTATCAAAAATTATGAGGAAGAGCACTCTAGCACGTCTGCCAAGAAAACTTTTTCAACACCGAAGTGAATAAAAAAAGAAATTTAATTAAGCACTACTTCACCTTTCTTACATACTGTTGTGGATTAAAAAGTACATTGTATTCTATAAATTCAGTAATAACAAATAATTTTTAATCGCCTTTCGTGAGGTAACCTGTAATTGTAAATTAATTGCTGATCTATTCTTAGTATCAATTGTCTCCCACCAATAATATCAAATAAAACAAACAATTTTAACAAAATTTTTTCTTATTTAATATTGAACAAGTTTTCATTTCTTAAATTAAAATAAAATTATGAGCATGTATTACTCCAAATTCATTGGAATATTTAATTGTAGTACGCTGAAAGACATGATGTACTGCAAAACAAATAAAAAATACAAAACTCACTAAAGCATAACCTGAATAACGATAACGTACTTAGTTTACTTAAATTTCTGAAGGAAATAATAATCATAAAAGAAATAATCTAAGAAAACCACTCCTGTCGCTAATAACCCTGTAGTTGATACAACGTTAACCCCCATTTAAAACCAAGAGATTATGAAGATAATCTTTTAAGATGTCACCTTTCAAATTTTATAAAAAAAAGAAAAAAATTAAAGATACTCTGAATAGAAAATTTACAATCGTCTTCCGTCAGCCAAAGCAAAACCGCGAAGGTAATCGTGTAAAACGGACAGCTGGAAGCTGTAGCCGTGTTAATCAGCGCTTTCGTTCCCTCCCCGGATGAAAGTACCGGCTTCGTCATTACTCGACCGATGAAAGAACTTTCTCCTATACTGATTGTCTCCTGGAGCGACCCTCGGCGGGAGCTACCCTCGTTTCAATTACCGGTACCAGGTGACTTGTAGCTCGTTCCGCGTCCCCGAGCAGTTAACGCTGCTACGGGTTCATCGTATGCAAATGACAAGCCGTCCGTCGGTCCGTTCGTCCGTGTGTCCGTTCATCCGTTGCCAGTGCGACCGGGGGTTGCTTGATTCACATCAAACGCTAGCTAAATGCTGTCTATTGTCTCAGCTGTCTATACGCGCGCATATTAAATAATCGAGACCGAAAGTATTCTGTTTGCAAATTTTTGATGCATTTATGGAAAACTGAAACGCGCGTGGCGGCTTTATTTATTTATTTATATATGGGAGAAACCCTTTAGAGTACATAAAAGAAAATATAGTTTAATGGCAAGAGTTTAAACAAGGTAATAATTAGGATTCAAAGCTAGCATGAGTGGAAAAGAAGTTAGTGGATTTACAATAAAAGTTTATGTTCTTTAGAATAGTATTAAGACTAATAATTAGTACCGTATAGTGCGGTATGAGATTTCTTAAAAATATTTTGTTTGCAAATTTTGTATGCATTTGTGAAAAATTGAAATGCACGTGGCAATTTTATTTATTTATTTATATATGGGAGAAACCCTTTAGAGTACATAAAAGAAAATATAGTCTAATGGTAAGAGTTAAAACAAGGCAACAATTGAGATTTAAAGTTAGTATGAGTGGAAAAGGAGTTAGCGGATTTACAATAAAAGTTTATGTTCTTCAGAATAGTGTTAAGACTAATTATTAGTATCGTATAGCTTGGTATGAGATTCCTTTAACGTTTTTCTTGGTCAACTTTAACTGTAAAATTTTGTAAAAGTTTTTACTAACTTGTAAAATAAGGGATTTTCTGGACATTGTTTGAAACGTTTAATTAATTTCCCAGGTGTACTTTATAGTTTTGTTTAATAAAGAATCTGGAAAACTTGGTAAAACGATATAAAATATTAAAAGTGTGATACGTGTTTTAATATTTGAAGTATGATATGGATCTCTATTTAAGTTCCATTTTTTAATGATTTTTATAAACATATGAACTTGTACAAGTATCTGTAAGTTTAGGAATAGAGTTCAGAGGCAGAATGTCTAATAACAGTGAAAAATATCTTGATCGTAGAAACAATTAATGCTAATGGATGAGTCGTATATTTTTGCGGTTGGATTATAAAAGGGTATGCTAGAACTTCGCTCGTTTGGAAAATTCTGAGTTGCTGCGTCCTTTGTCACAGTTTTTGGCAAATTCTTTTGTCGGTTGGGCTGGAAATATTTTGATAATAGCTATTGTAGAAAGTAGAAATGGAGACAGTTTATTCAACTCCGTAAGATTTCTTTTCTGTGCTCTGTACTGTACTGAAAATTATTCTACTGTTATTAAAAGTATGACTTCTGAAAATATTTACACACCCTTGTATATATTTAGAAAATCATGTACTGATTTTACAGCATTTGTGACTAACAGTATTTTATGTAACTATGTAAATTTCATTGAAACATTGTTTTAACCCTTTATGCTCAAGGCAAATCGCTAAGGGTTAAATAGCCAAATACATAGATTCTAGTGTGTTACTTCAAAAAAAAAAAAAAAATTTAATATAAGCAAATCTAAGCAGATATTTTGCGCTAGAAAATCTATGAAATTAGCATTATTGAACTACTTAAAGTCATCTCTTGAGTACAAAGGGTTACTTTTAAGTTGCATGTATTCAAAGTTACTCGAAACTTATCTATTATAAAAACCATAATATATTCATTTCTCCTGAACGTTAAATTAAAGTGCAATTTAGCTTTAACTATCAGTGATCAGCGTTCTTAAATGTTTAATGAGATATAACTGTTATTAAATGTAAAATCTATTTAACTATTCTGGCGCAGTTAGTCTACATTTAAACGTCTCATCTCAAATCAAGGTTAATCGATTTCATTATTGTACTCAATCCTTTCATTTCAGTTGAACCATTATAATTACTTTTTATTCTATTATGTATAAATTAGTGGATTTATACTCGTAAAATTGGTAAAATTAATTAAATTAAATTAAAATTAAATTAAATTAATCTTTTATTCGAATAAACTACCCTCATATCGCAACGTTAAGAAAGCAAACCGAAACTTAGTTCCAGAATTCAACCCTTCGGTTATATTATACCCGTAAAATTAATAAAATTAAATTAAAATAAAATAAAATAAATCTTTTATTCGAACAAACTATCCGTATCTCGCAACGTTAACACTATTCCTACCACAACCGGTCAAATGACCGTTTTCAAAATTTCGATTAGAATTTCATAGATACAACGTAATTGTATCGCCTCTAAACTTTAGACTTTTTCTCAAATATACGTATAATACATTTTTCAATATTCACTTCTTTCTTCATTGTTTATTTTTTGAGAAAAATTTGTAGTCTGTCTTACGGGAATGTCGCGGTAGGAATAGGTATACGTGAAGCGTCGGTAGGAATAGTGTTAAGAAAGCAAAACAAAGTTCGGTTACAAAATTCAACCCTTCGGTTACGTTTCTTAAAGAGCACGAATTGGCAGACGAATTCACGGTCTAATCATCACAGTACCGTTCCTCTGTTAACAATATTTCAACCCAACATTAAGCTCGACGGAACGAAGCTGCTGGCATCCCAATAGAAAGCTCTCGAGCAAAGGGACATCGGGGGTTCGCCGACGAGTTATGTTTACGACGGCGCGATTCGCCGTGCGACAGTTCTAGTGTATTCCATCGTGAGCGAGCAGTAGAAAGGGGTGGCGGAAGGGTGGAAAGTTTGTTGGATTGCCGCGAAGATGAATAGTTAACGGGGTGAGCGTGCTCCTCCACCACCCTTTACCCCGGTTTCCCTTTTCTTCTCGCGCACCAAATTTCCGTCTTCCGTCGTTTTCCCTTTCTGCTCCATATTCGAGTAGTACACCCCTCTCACCCTCCGGTTTCTCGCTTTCTCGCGCGGCAAACTAGATCATTTACAAACTGTCAGCAACACGGTCCCGCCTCGACGCGGACACGGAGCAAGAGATCTTAATCCACCGGCAATTTCGCGAGTTAAATTCGCGTGTCCTCCGCGTGACAGCGAGTTTTCTCGTCGCGACCGCTGTTTTGAGGGATTCGGGGGATCCTGTGTAATCGAGGAAGAGTCTCGCGGGGATGCTGGGAGAAGGGACGAGTTTACTGAGATGGTAATACACTGTTAAATTGTGCGTGGCCATATAGTCAAAAAAATCCAGGAAAACGTTGGAAAATCCAGGGAAAACCAAATGTCTTAGATAGGCTTTGAAAGTGCTGCATCCTTGCAATGCACTTTGAAGAAAGAAAAAAAAGAAAAAGGTCAGTTTTGAGGACGATGTGAACCAGTAAGCTCGTTTTCACCCGGTGTTACGTTCTAATTTTGGGTTTAGATTTGTATTATATAATACAATTGCAACCCTAACTAAGGGTATACCTGCCTAATCCACGCGTACTCGGTAGAAGGGAAGCTCTGACTAGCCCCCTTTTCTACAATATATTTTGATTGAATTATTTATTCATTTTCAACGAGGTAAAATCCTTTGTTACAATAGAAAGAAGAAAATAAAATTAGATCACACGAGTAAATGAGCACGTAAAAGAACAAGAAAAAAAAATAATACAAAATTTATGATTTACGAGTTACGCACTGCTATAATTGCTGAATTTTTAAAAGAAAGAAGAGTTATCGAGAAAATCAATAACCTTACAAAAATTATTACTGGTTACGAGTAGGCGGTTTCAGCAATATTTAAACCACTGAGGTTGATTAGAGCTGTCTCTAACTTTTTATACAAATACCGGGAAATTTCTGGCAAACGAACCCAAACACGAAGACTAGCAAAAGGAGAGTACAAGACCACAGTAAACTGTAACAACTCAACTCTGTCGTTTCAAATTTAACACCTGAAACAACTCCCAATTACAACCTCCTCGTCAAAAGCAAACTTTTCACTGCACAAGGCGAATCATTAATGTCCGGAAATTTTTGGAGAGCGACGTACCGATCTCTCAGCTAAGCCGACACATAAACCACCCGGAAAACGCAGTGCCCTGTAAAGTATTATTGAAGAATAAATTTATTGTATCAGTCTTCTCTATTCTTCAAGAAGTTCACAATTTTTTTTCAAGTGTTTGTTTTCCGTTTGTACACTCCCAATTTTAACATACACCGTGCCCGAGGAATTAATGAATGAATGAATAGTGAACTTTTTGAAGAATAAATTTATTGTATCAGTCTTCTCTATTCTTCAAAAAGTTCACAATTTTTTTTTCAAGTGTTTGTTTTCCGTTTGTACACTCCCAATTTTAACATACACCGTGCCCGAGGAATTAATGAATGAATGAATAGTGAACTTTTTGAAGAATAAATTTATTGTATCAGTCTTCTCTATTCTTCAAAAAGTTCACAATTTTTTTTTCAAGTGTTTGTTTTCCGTTTGTACACTCTCAATTTTAACATACACCGTGCCCGAGGAATTAATGAATTGAATGAATAGTGAACTTTTTGAAGAATAAATTTATTGTGTCAGTCTTCTCTATTCTTCAAGAAGTTCACAATTTTTTTTCAAGTGTTTGTTTTCCGTTTGTACACTCCCAATTTTAACATACACCGTGCCCGAGGAATTAATGAATGAATGAATAGTGAACTTTTTGAAGAATAAATTTATTGTATCAGTCTTCTCTATTCTTCAAAAAGTTCACAATTTTTTTTTCAAGTGTTTGTTTTCCGTTTGTACACTCTCAATTTTAACATACACCGTACACGAAGAATGAATGAATGAATGAATGTTGAATTTTGTCGTTGAATGCTACGCGATTAGGCAGTTCCAGGAAGCATATATGACAGTAATTCTCCAGCTTCGAATCGGTAGAGTCTGAATATTAATTTCACTATTAAATGTGAATATCTGTGGGTGAAACGTCTGTTTGTCCGTTAAAGTCAGATTTTCCTTTTTGCTGCAACGAAATTTTATCGAAGCCAACGTGAATCGGTGGTAGCGATGTCGCTTCTGAACATGAGGCCAGTTGACTGTTCAGGGTCGTTGGCGATTAATCGATACCGCAAGAGTTCTCTTTTCTACTATTTTGGGGTATGTTTAAAGTAGAAAGGTTAGTAGGGTGTACTTTACTTTCTGTTTTCGAAGTAGAAGATATGGTAAAACTAATGTAAAATGAAAAGACAAGAGATGCGATAAATAATTTAAGTTTCTTATAAAGATGTTAGTTTTTAGTCGGTTTAATAAAAAAATAGAACAAGAGTAATCATGCTGAGAGGTTAATTATTTTATTTTTAAATATTTAAACATTTTTTTTCATTCAAACACAATTGATCTTGAGACATATCAGAGGAAAGCTAAAACAGTTGCAAAATAAAGAATAGAACAACTAATTTCATAAATGAAAAATTTTGTGTCTGAAATAAAATAATGTACTCTTACAATCGTGTTATTTACATTAATTTTAAATTATAAATATTTCTTTACGAAATAGACAAAACAATTTGTTTCGCTGAAGTTTATGAAGAATTTTCGTGAAATTCACTATCAGTATTACGAGTGAAGGTGTATTGAATGGTAGCGCTTTAAAATTGAATAAAACGCTGATTTTATTCCAATGTGGCGCTCCCTCGAAACCTCACACCATCCCGTTCCGCTCCCGCGACGAAATAAAAGACAGCAATTTTGCGCGATGGCAATTCCATTATCGAGTCCCATTCTAATATATTAACAGACCGTCACTCTGCGGTCGCAATCGGCATTCGTGGTGGCCATTGGTGAACGAATCAACATCGTAACCCTATCATTTCGTTTCGCGTACCGTGAAATCGAGCTCTCGACGGTTTAATATCCTCCATGGTGACCGTCGTTTCCCGCGCGCCATTTTGAGGTTATGTTCCATGAACGAGCGTTGGTTGAAATAAAGAGAAAGCGAAACGTTCCTCGGTTCATTCAATTCGATGTAATAAATTCTTTGGGAACAGAAATCATTAAATATAGTTGCATTTTAATTCTTTGATGTGACTGAAATGAATTCACCCTAACCTTTAATGAATATACAGGTGTACAGTAGCGGACAGAAGTTTAAGACGAGAGGACAATATAAAGCATAGTATCATGGTTTATAAATATTGTCTGTACATTCATTTTTATTGTTAATAAGGTAATATAGTACTTATTGATTACTGCAGAACACGAAATTTAAATTTAGATTTACTGTACTATTTCTCATGCATTAACTATTTTATTTTTGTTGACCATGGCTTATAAATATTGTCTGTACAATCATTTTTATTGTTAATACGGTAATATAGTACTTATTGATTAATGCAGAACACAAAACTTAAATTTAAATTTACTGCACTATTTCTCATGCATTAACTATTTTATTTTTGTTGACCATAATTTACAAATATTGTCTGTAGATTCATTTTTATTGTTAATAAGGTAATATATTTAGTATTTAATGATTAATGCAGAACACAAAATTTGTTTACTGTACTATTTCTCATGTATTAATTACTTTATTTTTGTTGACTCTCTGGTCTTAAACTTTTGTTCACTACTGTAGGTCTCGATTAATGCGAATTCAAATAGAACGATATTCGATTCAATGAGAATTGTAAAATAATACCAGTTCGTGTTTATTGTGAACGAAAATTTAATTAATGCTAGAATAACTCAATAGCGATACCGCGAAACAAAAACAATATTGTTTATGGTCGAGAAATTTAAATACATTCCTTGAACCGTAGAATAATGGAATAAACTAATTCGTGTTTAATGTTTCAAGAAGAAGAATGGTTCATTTTATGTTGTTAAAAATATTTTGAAAAGCAATGAATATATTTCAATTGTAATACTGTGTACATATGTCCATTTAACAGAATTTGTAACCTAGCCAACTCACTTGCGGACTTAAATTTTTTTAATTTATCCTTGGATAGTTTTAAGGCTGAGTCAACCAGATTAAGAAACTACAAATCTTAAAATATAAGCATGCAAGTACTTCGCAGTCTTCTTTTGCATTCTTATGTTGTAGAACAATCTATCCTCCTAAGTTTGTATGTAATTGTGCTTCTTTTAGATTTATTTTACCTTTGTTTTTAATTATTTTTATTTTTACTATATTACGTCTTTATAAAGGGTATTTAGCCGTCAAATAAATAAATAAATAAAAATGAATGTTTCACATTTCCATTGAAGTATTCATATAGTGCCGAATTCAAATAACGCGATCAATTCTTGGAATTTATTATACTAATCGAGACTTACAAATTCAAAGAATACATGGCTAACTATGTTTTCATTCAGAAAAGTAGTACTTTTCAAAAACTAATGAAAATTCAGGAAGAAATGATGTTAGGCACATTAATGTATGCAATCTTTCCAACGCTTGTGCGCTGTTTCAGCCAGTTGAACAACGTTTCAAACGGAACAAAGTTAAACGTCGAGAAAAACGTCTCTTTTTCCACGAAACCACGAACGCGTTGTTTTGAAAACGATCCGAATCGTTGTTCTAAAACAAACGAATTCTATTCGTCTCACGTGCTCGCGTTAAATTTTCTTGGTGGCTCGTTGTACACGATACCAAGTTCGCGGATTTCTTTGTTGGCTTACACCTTTGTTAATCGCTGGCGAAGCTTTGTCCCCGTTTTATCGCTCGGCGAAACGACATTTCCTTTGGCGGGGGCACCGTTGAACGAGGTGGAAAGAAAATTTTCAAACACCACGTCCCCCTCCCCCCGCCATTCTGCCCCCGCTAAACGAGGAGGCATTGAGCCAAAGGCCTGGCAGTAAGGACGTCGCGACCCTACGCAGCATGCGAAGGGTCCCTGAATTCATTTCATGGGCAATTACAATTAGCATTTATGCCGCGATTTGCATATCGTTGCGAGATAATTTCGCGAGCGCTTAGCCTAATCTCTGTGTCAGATGTTCAGCCGACTGACAAGAAACGTTTCTCGATGCTAGAGATCGTTTATCTAGGAACGTGTGTTCAATTTTCAGACAATATCGTGAGCAAACACGACAGAGTTCGTAGCAATTGAGGCAATTATGATCATTTGTGATAATTGTAATTTGAAAATCATTAATTAAATTGAAATCATAATATATTCTGAATTTTCGATCTTTCGAAATCTTTAATCTACTAGAAATATCACAAATTTAAGACACAGTTAGTTCTTAGCGTGGTATCGATCATGTCTTTAGAAAAGTTGCAAACTATTAAATCTCACCATCATCAGATGAAACACGACAGA
>JAOPTO010002338.1:33478-114052 GCA_033822845.1 Tetrapedia diversipes
TACAATAGTAGACAAAAGCTTAAGACCAAAGGGTAAAAGAAAATAAATTATTAATTAATAAGAAATAACAGTATGAATAAAATTTGTATGCTATGCTAATCAATAAACAGTACTCTACCATAATGACAACAAAAATGAATAGATAAACAATATTTACGAACTATAAAATTATATTTTACATTATCCTATCGTCTTAAACTTTCGTCCGTTACTGTACTTACCTACAACTGTTCCTGCGAAGATAATTTAAGAGTTAGTAACTATTTTGAATATTTATCAGAGACAGATAAGGTGTAAATAAGGATATATCTTTTGTAATTCGTCGTCTTAAACTTTTGTCCGCTACTGTACTTACTTACAGCTGTTCCTGCGAAGATAATTTAAGAGTTAGTAACTATTTTGAATATTTATCAGAGATAGATAAGGTGTAAATAAGGATATATCTTTCGCAATTCGTCGTCTTAAACTTTTGTCCGCTACTGTACTTACCTACAGTTGTTCCTGCGAAGATAATTTAAGAGTTAGTAACTATTTTGAATATTGATCAGAGAAAGATGAGGTGTAAATAAGGATATATCTTTTGTAATTCGTCGTCTTAAACTTTTGTCCGCTACTGTACTTACCTACAACTGTTCCTGCGAAGATAATTTAAGAGTTAGTAACTATTTTGAATATTTATCAGAGATAGATAAGGTGTAAATAAGGATATATCTTTCGTAATTCGTCGTCTTAAACTTTTGTCAGCTACTGTAATTGGTAACAACGATTTCGAGCGTGAAAAAGACCAAGTTGCAGAAGTAACTTTTCTAACGTCTCTCTTTCTTAAACAACCGCCAGCCCACCTATTGTACTTATCCACCAGCTCTTTCAGTTCATACAAGAAATATTTCTCTCAAACGTCGTCTACCTGTTTCCTCCATGAAGTTCTCCCGCGGCGGGGGAGGCGTGGGCCGTACAAAGGGCAGAAGTTGGTCTGCTTCTTGGGGAAGAGAAAAAAAATGCCTTCCTCCAGCGCGAACTTTCGGCGTCGCTGTATTGACGTGTCGTCGACTGAAAACTGCGTAAGATGTTCCTCTTTTGAGGAGCGCGCCGGGACGCGGCATTTTAAGATAATTTCCGGCCGTGTGCTCCTCTGAAGGATAAGCCGGAAGGGGGCCGTCAGACGGAGGGGACGCGTGGCTGTTGGGTGTAGGGGGAGGGGGGCGAGGACAGAATAAAATTACTGAAGTAAGTAATTTGAGGACAGACCGAGTAATTGCCACTCAAAACGCTCAAAGGCGTTGCTCCTTTCTTTGGCGCCTTTTTAAATTCACCGCCCGCCACCGGCGACGTTCGCACACCTTTCTTGTCAAGCTGCGAAGCTTGACGGGAAACGATCGTCGAGAGAATATGGCGGGAAATAGGAATCTATGGTGTGTAGAATGAGGCAGTTGATCGAGTAACAATTAATTGTTGCGGTTTTATTTAACCCTCAATGGGGCCGTGTAACTTTCAGGTTACATTTTAACAAATAATTTGTTCTTTTTCATAAGATGTCTATATAAGGGGTAGTAACTATACATAAGTGTAGTATAGTAACTACAAATAAGAGGTCTATACATGTTAATTATATAATGTTCTATAATATAAGATTGTTTGAAATAGACAATTTTTTTTCATCTGTATATGTATATAGGATTATAATTTTTGATCTTCTGTTCCATCAAACTTTCTATATTTAAAACAAAAATTCGGCCTGTAGAGGGTTAATGTTAGAATGCTTTGACAATAGTGAAAGTATATCATTAGGAAGTTCTTAGGATATCAATTAATTGTTACAATTTTATTTAGAATACTGTAACAAAAGTGAAAGTGTTAGATGAGATAGTTGATAGAATTACAATTAATACCTGAAATTTTATTTACAGTAGAATGTTGTAACAAAAGTGAAGGTACCTGAGGAGGTAGTTGATAGAGAAACAATTGTTGGAATTTTACTTAAAGTATTATAACAAAAGTGAAAGTACAGGATGAGATAGTTGATAGAATTACAATTAATACCTGAAATTTTATTTACAGTAGAATGTTGTAACAAAAGTGAAGGTAACTAAGGAGGTAGTTGATAGAGCAATGATTGTTAGAATTTTACTTAGAATACTATAACAAAAGTGAAAGTAGAGGATGAGGTACTTGATAGAACTATAATTGATCCTTGAAATTTTATTTAGAATGCTATAACAAAAGTGAAGTTGTGAAATAACGAATACATTATACCTTGCATGATGATAAGTTTACATATTACATGCTTGTGATTTGAATATGTTGTTTATGAACATCACCTTTTAAAATGTAGAATGGTAGAATAAATAAATTACGTAAAGCTTTGATGTATTTCTCAATGTCTCGTCATTGAACGGGGTGTTGCCTGAAGTTCAAATAGCAATCAAGAAATATTGTGTAGGGAGTGTCACGGCCATGATGTCTCTGTAATCAGAGGATGTTCCAATCATGCTGTAATGGGATATTCTCTAGCACACTAGCCCGTGTTCTTTATGCGCATGGTAACGGAGGGATGACTTGCTTTCAAGGTAAACCTCTTACCCTGTAGCTTAATTCATTTTTTCTTTGTGCCGGCCCCCGTATTTTATCTTCGTAACCTTGACTCGTTAGTAGCTACTCTCTCTCTCCTCTAAAAGAGGATTCAAACTCTCAAAGAAACCTCGATAGGATCAATATTGCTTGTATTGGGAGCAAGTAAGTTTTAATCGCGTTTCCATGATGCTTATTAGCGTTGTACGTTTTGCGGAGGGTGAACTTTTATATGGACGAACCATAAAAGAGTGCTTTCTTTTATACACTTGGTTCTCGATATTCGAAACGAATTTTATTCCGGTGTTTTCTTTTCTTCATTTTAATATTAAACGAATTAGAATTCTGTGTAAATTCTTAAAACCTCTACATTTGTTCAATTATTTTTTACATTCAACGAATTATTAATTTCTTCCATTTTATACATTTATTTTCACGTATTGAAGAATATACACACGCTTACTCTACAGTTTTAACACTAGGTTTACGAGGCCCGTAAATTTCACTGATTTCGGATTTCATAAGTAAAATTTGCAAAAATAATTACTATTACAGTCAATAATATTTACTGACTTTTATTGATAGAGTTATGCAAATATACCTATATCTATCTCCCTCTCAATTCTGCAATTGTATTCACCTATTCCTTAATATGTGTATATTAGAAATGAATATACAAGAAATGTCCGTAAATCTAGTGTTAATGTTCTGCATATACATAAGTGGAAAATGAAAGAATTTAGGATGCTCTCTAGCGTTAAAAGCCGCACGTCTCTAACACATTATTTTAGAAACATATTGAGCTCTAATTAATATTAAAATGAATGGTTGTTTGAAAATTCCATGAATAAAACACTTGAGGATTTTCGGATATCGGTTCAAATATAGAAGAATGTGCAGTATAAGTTTTTTTAGGTCAGTTTTTTTATTATTAGATAAAATAAATTAAAATGTAACGTATCTAGGACCCTGGAATACAACTTCTTGACTGTACTTATTTTTACGCATGCTTTAAAACACGATAATGCAAATTTCACCGAATTCTTCCAAAAACCACTCAAATATTAGTTATTTTACAACTGTTATTTATAGTTACCAGTACAACAGTACTATTAAACCTTGAATCAAATAACAACCAACGTCATTTACCCCTAGATAACTAAACTTAAATTAGTGTTACTCTGTAACTAATCATTCGACTCATTGAGTACGAATTAAAAACATGTATATTCTTATATTTCCCATACTTATTTCAAAAAAATTAGCCTAACTTAAGGGAAGTATTATAATATTTTAATTAAAAGATAGAAAAGTGGTGAAAAATTAGCGTTTGCAATCTTGACAGATCTCGAATTCGTAAAACTGGCTGAGCTCGGTAATTTATTAAACAAATGTTTAGTTATCTACGGTTAATATATTGGGAATAGATACACAGGAAATCTAGTGTTAAACATCGTAACGAATTAAATCTCCATCCCACCTTCTATATTATTCCTTAAATTCTACCAACAGTTATAGCTCGAAAACCGCCAAATCCGTTCGTAAATTTTTAAATTGCGAATACCACGTGAGTAGCAATAAAGGAGAGGCATGAATCGATAGAGAGGTCGAACCAAATGATTATAGGAGAGAAACGGTGGCGTATCGAGGAAGCCCTACACATCCAGACAGACCTATTAGACCGTTCGGATAAGTTAACCCGATCGTTCGATGACCCTTGCCACGGCTGACACATTTCAGCCGCGAGATTCGTCCAATTCCCCGGCTGTAACCATGAATTCTGCTGTATATACCGGAACCAATAACCGAGATTGCCTTTCGTTTCGTGTTGCTGCGTCGGCCAAGTATAATCTTTGGCCGCCTCCGGAACGAGAAGCCCTAAAGATCACCGCTAGAAGGTGGTCCATGATTCCGTTTAAGGTCCTCTCTCCTCGTGATAGGTACCACCACCCCCTGCGCCCCCCCTCTACGCTCCACCCTCTTTCCTTCCCCCTTTTCTCTTCGAGACGATACAATCCCACGACCCACATATTCCATAGAAAGCTGGTGGCACGCCCCTGGTTATGTTACGAGGACAATATCTAATAAAAAGCAGGCCGAAGTGGCTCCGGGGGCGATGAGGCTTGCTTCTTTATAAAGCTTCCGCCGGAATTTCTCTCGCCATTGCCCTCGCCCCCTTCTCTGTTGCGAGGAAGAGGGGGGCAGGGAGATTGTGTAAGTGACAGTTGGGAGGTTTTTATAGGACTGATGAAATCCCGGACGTTGTATTCCCGGATTATCGTTCTCGAACTGTTTGCCACCGGCCTGTTATTCCTGCGAGAGGTAAACGCTTGGCGAATGGTGCTGAGATTATGGCTCGATGTCAGATTTCGAGGTTTATGTTCTGTGTGGGTGGAGAAAGGCATGATTTGGAGAGGGGAGGCTTTGAATTTTAACGGGGAAGATGTGTGTTAATGTATTCGATCGAGGAAAAATAGAATTTTTGGGGTTGATCGTTTATTGTTTTCTGTTTTGATACTTTAAATCACCCAGTATGTTATGGTATCATAATCTCTAGATCCTGAACGTATTTAATACTTGTGAGACATATTGAAAAAATTACTTGGGAATTGCATTGGAAATTGATAATAGGAGTCTTGTAAAATTGTAGATAAACATTTAAATAAAGTGGGTAAACGTTGAAAAAAATTATTGTAAAACGATAAGTAAGTGTTATACTAACAAGATGGATCAAGATAGTTCTAAAAGAGTAAAATGGCTATATCAAATATTAATTAATATGTAATTTAACTCACATACCTAGTTCTTTACATTCATCTATGACCTTCACTATACCCTTAAAAAGAAAAATGTCATTTTTTCCCTGAAACATGAAGATGTTCATTAAGTAAATGTTATACTAAGATGGATCAAGATAGTTCTAAAAGAATAAGGTAGCGATATCAAATATTGATTATTAAATAACCTAACTCACGTGACTGTTCACATTCATCTACACTATGCTTTTCTTTTTTTTGAAGAAAATGGTATTTTTTTCTTAAAACATAAAGGTGTCCATTAACTGATAATCTAAACTGCTTATACCTCTTACACTCCATATTTTAGTTTGTAAGATAAAATAAAAAAGAAACAAAACAGAAAAAGTACGTCCAGAGTATGTAAATGAATTTGTGAGTCACTATATATATATACCCTGTTTCCGTATTATATTCCAAACTAGCAACTTGTTGTCTCGGTAATTAACATTCAGCCGTTCAAGCTTGTTAATCCCTACAAAACAATCAGCTGCGTCGCACACGATCTCTGCATGTAATCAGCTTAATCAACTGCTGGTACAACTCTAAACAGGCAATCGTTGCACCACTCCGATAAACGAATTCCGATACAGCATCCCGACAAGTACCAGGTATTAATCTCCGACGACCTTGACTCTGGCCCGTCAGAAATTGCAGTCTTTAACGACGTTATCCCTCCGGCTTAATCGATTCGTTCTACTTGCAGCCTGTATACAGGAACATGATGTTCTATACGTTTGTCGTCTGCTTGATCCGAAATGTGTACGGTCTTCGCGAAATTCTTATTACCTTAACCGTTTGCGTACCAGAGGGTTTTCAAGTTTTACTGAAAGCAAGTGCTGTTTCTTAGCGTGTGTTGTGTCGTGGTGTCTCATTCTCAAAATTTTATTTATCGCCTAAAATAATAAGTGAATTAATGAGGATCAAGTACATCAAATTCTTTGGCATTGGATAGTATTATCATGTGAATAAACAACAGAATTTGTGAGCTGATCCCAAAAGTATTTGACCACCTTAAGTACCAAATGGATTCAATAGATTTGCAAAAGAACATTGAAAAAAGATATATTTCTAATTTTATCGCAATTAGTCGTCTTCTGATTTCGATAAGAAGAACTCCTAATTTATAGAAAAATGGTACTTTAACATAAAATTGGAAGAATATAACAAGCTCATAGTAATTGTTTCTTTACCTGTCGCTTAAACTTAATGAGATCTTTCAGGATCTTTCAGGACAAGAATGTCTAGAAAACTTTAGCAAAGTTAGGAAATGTTATAATTTTAACAATTAATTTAATTTACTTTTATTGGAAATGGGGTTTTATATTGCTTAAATAAAATAGACTTTTATTTGAAATACTATAATATTTTTATTAGAAATGGGGTTTTATATTGCTTAAATAAAATACACTCTTATTTGAAGTATTATAATACTTTATTATATAACACGAGGAAAGTGGAACTGTAACCGAATTTCACGTGCTTTTTCATGAGACTAGCAAAACGCAGTGGTCGAAATTCCTGCAACCCCATCCAAGTCCTTTAGCCCCTTTATTCTGTTTCTTAACGTTTTCGAACTTTCTAAAATGCCAGATGTGGCTTGGATTCTTAGAAGAAGCCCTTGAGAAAGCTGCTTTATGATTAATTTTTGTTTCGTGGTATTTCAATACTCAATTCCTAACAACTTCAATTCAGCTTTATTATCTGTATAACTTCAATCGAAACTGATCTCTTCTAAGATATACATGTTTACGTCACCATTTTTAGAATTTGTAAGCGTTGCATTTCGCGAATAATCCAGGGAATATATTTCGTCGACTTATACCTGTCAGTATGTGCAAACAGAGCCACTGCACGTAGCGCGTAACAGCGGCATGGCGTTATCTGCGGCGATTGCCAGCCGGGGGTCGTCGGTCGCCGGCACTAATAGATTCATTAGGGGTAGACAGCACACCCTTCGAGTGCATCACGAACCCTAAATGTAGGCGTGCACAGAGTCTATTTCTGCAGCCCCCTGAACGCTCGCCTCGCCGCGTGTATTCATATTCCGTTCATTCTGCTGCACGTCGATTCATTCACGAACGCCTTCTCCATAGCGCCATCGATTTGCTCCCGTGGATTCCGCTTTACCACCTGTCCCGCACAACCGTGTAAAGGTTCGCGTGCATTCATCGTGTTTGGTGCGTGCACGACGCATTGTGATTCGTATCGTGGCCGACTGTTTTGTATGCTGGAACGTGCACGTGTGCGGGCATTGGGATTTTGGGCAGTTTACGGACGTTAGGGATTATGGTGATGCGCTGGTTGACGGCAACAATCAGAACGATCGAAATTACTGACTTATATTTAGTGACGGAACATTTATGGAAATGTTTGAAATAGTTTTTTTTTTTACGTTTATAGAATGACATTAAAAATTGGTAGTTTGTTTGTATGGTCTTTGTGTTAAGGAGAGAGAGGTTAGGCTACGGGTGGGATAGATTATGAAACATGGTTAACGAATATTATGATTAACATTTCTATGTGTGCTTTAGGACCTTTGGAGATTCTTTATTTCATAGACATCTTAAGAACTTTTATATTCATTTCATATTTCAATTTAAGTAGATAGGCTATGAAATAAATCAGGCAAATATTACAGTTAATACTACTGTGCGTGTTATCGTGTCATTAACACCTTTAAAAATTCTCTTTATCTCATAGGCAGCTAAAGAACTGTTACATTCATTTAATATTTCGATGTAAGTGAATAGACTATAAAATAAATCAGGCAAATATTACAGTTAATACTATTGTGCGTGATATCGTGACATGAGCACCTTTAAAGGCTGTTTATCCCATAAGCACCTTTAGAGGTACATCTTACCTACTTATTTATCATACAGAAACTGTTCCCCTAAAATTATCTACTTCGCCAATCTACCCTTGTCACCTAGCACTCGATAACTCACCCTGTAACCCGTGCACCTTAGTCTCTCACGTGTTTGCGCGCACGGTGTTCCCACACGCGATATATCATCCGTTAAGCACTCACGCGACCATTCACCAACTCACGGCCGCCAGTTATTCGCAGGT
Source organism: Tetrapedia diversipes (assembly GCA_033822845.1). Classification (NCBI taxonomy): domain Eukaryota; kingdom Metazoa; phylum Arthropoda; class Insecta; order Hymenoptera; family Apidae; genus Tetrapedia; species Tetrapedia diversipes. The sequence goes on from JAOPTO010002338.1 coordinate 41,917, forward strand.
TTTCGCTGAATTCTCTATCTCGTCCACCGATTCGCCCGATTCGCACACCCAATGGTCGCTCGTTTACTTCATAATTCTTATTCCGTTTGGAATACTGCTCTGTTAATCTAGTCCCCTTATCATAACTACTTTCGTAAATAGATCGATCGATAATATTCAGCACCAATTTTTATATTTACTCATACCTTTGAAAAGGTCGTCTTATGTGCCATCTGTCTGATCTCAATTTATTTTGCGTTTACTTCATTTCGCGTATAATGTACAGTAGCGGATAAAAGTGTAAGACAAGAGGACAATGTGCATGGCTTTATGGCCTGCAAAGATTGTCTGTGCATTCATTTTTATTGTTATGGTGATAGAACACTATTTATTGATTAGTACGGAATGCAAATTTTGTTTATCATGCTATTCCTTATAAATTAGTTAGTTCTATGGTCTGCAAATATTGTCTATGTATTCATTTTTATTGTTATGATGGTAAACACTATTTATTGATTATTACGGAATGTAAATTTTGTTTATCATTCTATTCTTTATAAATTAGTTAGTTTAATTTGGTTGACTTTTTGGTCTTAAACTTTTATTCGTTAATGTGATTAATGGTCTCATTTATTGCCTTCAATTATTGGAATCTTTTAAATTTACCATGTTTCTCACAGCTATTCCACACCATTTTCTTAGAACAGAAGAAGCTCATATTACCCTATACAGTGCTATAAATGGTCTGAATACAATTCTAAGGAATGTAAAAAAGCATTCTAAATCCATCGACTTCTTTTCCGCTCCCGCTAGCTTTAACTGTCAGTTATTCCATAGTTTAACACTAAGTTTACAGGACCCATCAATTTGACGGATTTTAAACTTCACGAACAAAAGTTGCAAAATCAATTACTATTATTCCTAGCAATTTTTGCTAACTTTTATTGATAGAACAATACAAATACACCAAAATCTATTTCCTTCTCAGTTCTGCAGTTTTAAATTCTACTTAATGTATAGCTTATTCCTTAATATATGTATATTGGAAATAGATATACAGTAGCGGACAAAAGTATAAGATCAAAGAGTCAACGAAATTAAACCAACTAATTTATAAGGAATAGCATGATAAACAAAATTCGTATTCTATACTAATCAATAAATCGTGTTCTACCATAATAACAATAAAAATGAACGTACAAACAATATTTGTAGACCATAAAACTATGTTTTATACTATCCTCTCGTCTTAAACTTTTGTCCACTACTGTACAAGAAATGTCCGTAAATCTAGTGTTAAACTCGTACAATCAATCTATATTTTTCTTCGTAAACTTTGAAGAGTTTACCCCCGTTAATAAAAATAACTTATTTGATCGCTCAACTACTCTCTCATCTCCCCCTGCATTTCCCACCCCTTCCTACAGCTTACGGGTGCCACGTAAATCTGATTATCGATCGGTAATCAGTATCGGCGCAATTTGGCCTTACGCCAGGACACAGCGCAGCGTTCGTGTTCTGCGTTTGCGTTTGTCCCCCCGCGTGCACGTCCTTCGGAGAGCCGAGCTAATAGGGGGATGATTGAAAATGGTGCACGCGCGACACAGCTAATCGTGCTTTGAGCGACTTCAAACGAACATCCCGCAGCGGTGTGCCTCGCTTTCGGACAAATATTTTGGGAATTTCATTCGTTCGCGTTATACACGTGGCTTTGTTGTTCACGGGAAGCAATAGTTTTGGAAGTGAAAAATTATTCATTTTTGGATGATAACATTTCAGGTTTTCTTATAAGTCAGAAATGTCTATTATTTTATTTGTTCGTGAAAAAGTTTTGGAAACTTTTCATGGTACAGTTCCCTGTTAATTGTACGATAAATATTTATATATATATATATAAGTATTAGTACGATAAGTAATTAGATAAGTAATGTCGTTTCTGTTATTCCATCTGTAGATATTTTTCTCAAAAACTAATTAATTTTTATTAATATGACATTGAGAATTTGCAAACAAGATGGCAAAAGGTTATTGATAATGAGAATGATTGTATCATTAATTAAAAATAAAAACTCGTTAAAAATTTAGGTCTTTGAATTTAATGTAAGAAAACGACATTAATTTCCGGTCCCCCTAATAGTATTATATAAAATGTTTGACTTATGCTTCTATATTTTATGTAAGTGAAATTAAATATTTTCTAAATATGATTTTTATACTGGTAATACAAATATTTGGCTACCAGTTTTCACTAAAGATTGGATGTTATATTAACTTTGGTAGCTATTCACTTTTGAACGTCTAAACCTCTATAAATTTTATTTTAAACGTGTAATCGAACAAGTATGATTTTATGTAGTTCGAGTCAACGCCTCAGTGGTCGCGCGGTTAAGTAGTATACGTCAACGTTGTATGCGCCGTAGGACACAATGCGGGTAATATCTGCTGAATTGGCTTCTAATGGCATCGGAAGTACATAAATTGTGTCAGTAAATAATAGCTGCTCGAAATCTGTTCAAATTATCACCTATTCACGAGAAATGAAATGATTATTATCCTTCAATGAATTCGATATCGATTGTAGTTATTACTGTACATAAAGTTTGAATTGGTGGTTTAGATTATTGAACTTATCAATTTCTTCATAATTAACAAAAGTAGAAGAATAATATTCTTTTTGACTATTACTTTATATCTTGTTTTAACCTTATACCTTAGTGAAAATAAAGTTATTTTTTAATATAATAAATCCACACAGGAATATATATTAAAACTGAACACATTTGCAATCATATTAAACTCAACAGTTATAAGCATATTATATTTAAGCTAACATACATAATAATTATAATACTAAATTTAACAGTTATAAGCGTATTATATTTAAACTAACATGCATAATAATCATAATATTAAACTCAACAGTTATAAGAGTATCCTATTTAAGTTAAGAATAATATTCTTTTTGACTATTACTTTATATCTTGTTTTAACCTTATACCTTAGTGAAAATAAAGTTATTTTTTAATATAATAAATCCACACAGGAATATATATTAAAACTGAACACATTTGCAATCATATTAAACTCAACAGTTATAAGCATATTATATTTAAGCTAACATACATAATAATTATAATACTAAATTTAACAGTTATAAGCGTATTATATTTAAACTAACATGCATAATAATCATAATATTAAACTCAACAGTTATAAGAGTATCCTATTTAAGTTAACATACATAATAAATATAATTCATTAAACACAACAAGGATATTAAAGTGTAATATTCTAACCAAATAGAACTTAGAGTGGAAAATGATTAATTTTCTTATTCAATTTCGCGCTTTTGTCATTTTTAAAGTAACCCATTAACACCCTTGCCAGCGTCCCTTGAATAATTAAACTAACTCAAGCGGCTTCTCTTACCTCTCGTCACAGTATTTATAGCGTAACTTCATCTTCGTCCGTCACCTCATAAACAAAGAAGCTTTCGTCGTGCCCTGACGCTTCCTCGATCGTTACCCGTAAAACAATTACAACGGCATTTAATTTGTGTCCCAATCGGTGGCAGAAGCTTCTTAATGAAAACATCGCTGGTCCAAGTTTAATTTCCTTCTTCCAACACCGCACGCCCCCCGCGGATATCGATTCCTCGTTTAGGAAGCAATCAAGCTACACGAACAGCCGGTTTCCTTGATACGTTTACTTCTCTCCAAGCTTTTACGCGATTTCTTCTGCGAAACGGTCGAACGAAACAGCTGTCGATGCATATTCATGTTGTCTCCCACCGGTTGTGGTGGACGAAAGTTTGAAACCAGAAAATGAACGCAAAGAGTCGAGTCACGAACCAAATTCATATTTTGTACTGAGCTGACAGTGACGCAAATATTTGAGAGATTCAATGATGAAATGGTAAACTTTATTTTAACACCTTTTGACTTTTTTGAATCCTAAGGGTTTAATTTTTTAAATAAAATGTGTAATTTAAAAAAAAAAACCAGTAATAATTTAAAAATATAAGACTATGCAATAAAAATGGTGTAACAGTTATCGTAATACTTTCTTTAATAATAATTATATTGCAGTTACTTATGTTACGAACGATTATTTAAATATTACCATTGGCTAGTAGTGAAATCTGCGTGAAAAATAAGGAAAATAAGAAAATTTATAGGCAAATTGAAAGTAATTATGTATGTATTAGAAAAGAAAAGATTTTCACCGCTCATTATTGTACTGCTGATTATATAAAAGTGGTCAAAGTCAAAAGTTTAAAAAAAATTTATTTTATCAGTTAGATCGTTTGGAAGTAAGTCAAATCACAAAAAGTGAAGATATAAATTTTGGACAAAATTTTTTACTTACATCACTTTTATAACCATGAGCTCAATTGTGAATCAATTTTTATACTTTACTTTAAAAAAGTATACTTGACTTACTTATGGAAATGGTACCTTCAATTGGCTTCCGTTTTTATTGTATGATATGCTCATCGTCGATTTTTAATCCCATCCTGTCTACGCGCCCTGTCGTATTCCTTTAATATAATTTTTCAGGCATATTGCGCTAACTGTACACCACCGTCCCGATATTGCGATTTTCATTCATATCGCTTCGTCGTCGGAAACGTTGCCCGGCTCATAAACGGAGAGTTGTGCGGTAATTTTCTTTTGTGACTTCGTATTTCAGAACTGTTAGAAGCATGTGTATAACTGATATTAAAAAATTCCTGTTCCCCTTCAGCCTTTGATGAATGAAATTTATGAACACTTTTGTGTATGCGAACATTTTACGTTTGTATCCTTTTACTGTATAATCGTTGGTGACTGCTTATGAGCAAAACAGTACAATTTTGAATAATTTAACACTTAGCCAACCGAATGGGGATATTTTCCATTTTTTCCTCAACAAAACGCTGCTATTGATTTTATTTACTTTCTTTTATTAGTTAGTCTTAAACTAGTGTTTTTCACAGTTCGTCAAATGCATTTTCTGCTGTTTGAAATTTTTAATAAATTCAACACTAGTTCAAGACTAACTAATAACAAAAGTAAATAAAATCAATAGCAGCGCTTTGTTGAGGAAAAAAATGGGAGATCTCTCCATTCAGTTGGCTAAATGTTAATATAATAATCATATATTTTGAAAGTTATAATTTTGTGTTGGTTTAATAAATATTTACGAATTTAAAAATCGTTTAAAAAATGGTACATTTGTACCATTTTATTGAAGAAGGAAATAGTTTTCGGGTTGTATTGTATTATACCTCTTACGCATCATATTTGAGCTTCTAAAATAAAAAAAAGAGGAGAAACAAAACAGAAGAAACACGCTATTATACTATTTATATATATTATTTGGGGAGATCGCAGAAATACAAAACGGTGCAGTTCACCAGTTCTTTTTTAGTTAGGCAACGACATTTTTTTTTAATAAATTTCCGAACGCCAATATTCGGTCACCAGCCGTGCTTCCGACGAAAATCCCAGAGCAATATCGCTTCTTTTTTTTGTGCACCGTGCATGCAACACGAACGTTAACGTCGTTGACACGGAAACATGATGGATGTTTTGAGCGTGCGCCATTTCAACAATGCATCAATTCGCCATAGATATTGAACGGTCACGGTCCGCAACGGGATTCCTTAGTTCGCGAACAACTAGTCTTCGAATATTTTCATCCAAACTTTACATAAACCAATACGAATAATTATGCTAGTAAATAACACCATTTCTAATTTATTCAACAACATTTTTTATGCAAAACATTCTTTAAAAAAAATTGAACGATTTAGTAATCTAAGTGATGGTTGATATTAGTATAGAGACGAGCGACGAATGATGATTGGTATCACCCCGTAATACGAATAATTATGCTAGTAAATAACACCATTTTTAATTTATTCAACAACATTTTTTATGCAAAGCATTCTTTAAAAAAATTGAATGATTTAGTATTCTAAGTGATGGTTGATATTAGTATATAGACGAGCGACGAATGATGATTGGTATCACCCCGTAATACGAATAATTATGCTAGTAAATAACACCATTTTTAATTTATTCAACAACATTTTTTATGCAAAGCATTCTTTAAAAAAATTGAATGATTTAGTATTCTAAGTGATGGTTGATATTAGTATAGAGACGAGCGACGAATGATGATTGGTATCACCCCGTAATACGAATAATTATGCTAGTAAATAACACCATTTCTAATTTATTTAACAACATTTCTTATGCAAAGCATTCTTTAAAAAAATTGAATGACTTAGTAATTTAAGTGATGGTTGATATTAGTATATAGACGAGCGACGAATGATGATTGGTATCACCCCGTAATACGAATAATTATGCTAGTAAATAACACCATTTCTAATTTATTCAACAACATTTTTTATGCAAAACATTCTTTAAAAAAATTGAATGATTTAGTAATTTAAGTGATGGTTGATATTAGTATATAGACGAGCGACGAATGATGATTGGTATCACCCCGTAATACGAATAATTATGCTAGTAAATAACACCATTTCTAATTTATTTAACAACATTTCTTATGCAAAGCATTCTTTAAAAAAATTGAATGACTTAGTAATTTAAGTGATGGTTGATATTAGTATATAGACGAGCGACGAATGATGATTGGTATCACCCCGTAGTTATAAAGTAGCGAGCGAGCTCTGATGAGCAATGAGCATCGATAACAACTGTTACAAGCATCGAACATTCGAAAAGGCTGGTCGATGTGAAACAAAAGGAAATTGAAAAAATAAATATCAGAAGATTCCAACACTAAGTAACATCTAAAAATCTTATTAATAATTTAAGTTTCCAATTTTACACAATTTTACACAACTTCTTAAGTAGAAATAATGCTATTGATGATGTGTGGTGACACTAAGGAACAGGATTGTCACAGTATATGACAGAATTCGAAATACGCAACGACTTTTTGAGCGGACTCGAGAGTCCAAGAAGCGAAAATGCGAAGCGTGTATCGTGGCACAAGGTAGTCGTTTTCAACAATTTCTTTAAGTAAAAGGCACAAAAGTTTTAAACATTCAGTGACCCAGAAAAAACGTTTATATCTCAGAAACGAAAAGTTTCTGGCCATATGTTAATATGACCTTTCTTCATCTTTAGGAGGTATGGAATACGATATCAAAGATTGGCCACCTACTTCTGTAACACCCTGTATATAAAAGGCTATGCCCATTTGAGCCGTTTATTCTAAAAGTAGCATAAGTCACTTTACCATAATCATAATTAATTTATACGAAATTATTTATACTGAGAAAAATATCAGTATCCTGAGAATACAAATACAAATAAATCTTCTCGAAAGTTAGCATCCATATTTTTAAACGTGTTAAAACGCAAAACCTTAAACATATCGACTTAAAAACAAAGTGACTTACCCCACTTTCAAAATAAACGGCTCAATTAGTACTAAATAAATAAATAAATAAATTAGATAATGTTAAATAATAATTTTCATCATAAAATTACAAAATAGAAGAAGATTAATCGCCTTACGCAAAGTGAAGTATAGAATACTGTCCTTACAATTTATTCTTCTTCACTTTGTTACAATTTTTGTAGTCGCACAAAACTACTGCTTTGTTCGTTCCACATCCCAAATCGTTCGATCGAATCTCTGTGTGTTCCGTCGCTGAATTGGTGGAGCGAGTTGGAAAACGAGTTATAAAGTCGCGAGGAGAGATGAAAAGGAATTGTGCGGAGCCGCGTCTGCAATTTCGCGAAAGGGAGCGCGCTCGTGTTATAATTTCCCGGATTCATTGTTCAGGAATTAATTTCTCGTTTCGCGTTTCACTGTTCGGGGGCGGCCTTTTATACTCGAACGTGGACGGGGCGAAGTTTTTCGGCGACCCCGTGATAATGAAACCGGTTGGAAATAGATAATAAGTTGATTCGCCATGCTCGACGCGAATTCATCCGTTTCTTTTTTCGCTCTCGGGAATCTCGTATATTAACGTTTCCTTGTCCCGTTATTATTAGAACCATAAATCATACTTACACGGCGCCCGTTTCGAAGAACATTTTCGTGGAGTTGTCTTTCCATTATAATCTCGTGCTGAAGAAAATTAAAAGGTGTATGGATAAATTTATTCAATAAAATACATGAATTATTATTGTTGCAATTTTTGGAATATCCTAGTTTAATAATATAAGCCTTTGTGATTGATGATAATCTTTCACCAGTGATTTAGCGTACCATAGGTCAGACAGTTGTAATTTCACAAGTTTCATCTAGTAATACTTTACTTATAGCAAAGTTACAGGTCTTAAATAATTTTAGTTTCCAATTAGCTTATAATGCTAATTTTTCAATACAATCTACAAAAGTAGACAAAAGTTTAAGACAAGAGGATAATGTAGAACATAATTTTATGGTCTGCAAATATTGTCCGTGCATTTATTTTTATTGTTATTATAGTAGAACACTATTTATTGATTAACATAGAATGCAAATTTTGTTTATCATGCTGTTCCTTATAAATTAGTTTAATTTCGTTGACTCTTTGGTCTTAAATTTTTGTGCGCTACTGTAGGTGTTATTGCTTTTGGTTGTTGGATGAGAGCAGTTGCGTAGAAACATTGTGCAAAAATGTGGAACGATTCTGTTACACGATTCTTCCTCCATTGTGCTTCGCCATTACAAGGATTATCCTTCCATTTTAAGTCTCGAACGGTTCAACGATGGAATAACAGATCAGATAGAGGGATACCGATAATAATTCGTTTGCCTTCATTTAAAAAGTTTTTTCGAATTTCCGTTCTATTGCACGATTCTTCCTCCATTGTGTTTCTCCATTACAAGGATTCTCTATCCATCGGATGTCTCGAACGGTTCAACGATGGAACAAGAGATCAGACAGAGGGATACCGATAATAATTTTTTTGCCTCCGTTCGAAAAGTTTTTCGCTAGATCCAGGAAGGCGGTGCCTGTCAGAAGCAGCTTCTGGCGTGGTTTATGGTGTGCCTCTTGCACTTACCACCCCTTGGAAGGAGGAGCGAGGAAGGATTTCGGTAGAGCCCTCCGGCCGAGCATAATGCTGCCATTATCTTCAGTCCTTTCGTCTGTATTGCGTGTTCCTTGGTTAACGTACCGGGTGGCCACGTAATTTCTCTTCTCCTTCGATCCACCTAGCCGATTTCCGTTCGATACGGAAAAAATTTTGACTTTGAACTTTAGTCGTGTGTTCTGTATGACTCATCCACAGTTAATTTATGGTAAATTTGCAAGAAGAAGATTGTGGTAGAAAGATGAATCACTTTGGGGGTGGTTATATTTAACCCTTTCGCTGCGACAGTCCGTTCCGCGGGAGTAGCGCCACTGAATGGAGCACCGCGCAGTGTGCACATTGCGCATCGGTAGTCTTCGATGTTTGCACTTACGTCTTTCAATGGCACTTTGGAATTGCAGGCGTTCTTTGATGCGGTACCGAAAAGACAGTGCGGCATCGAAAAGAAAGCGTGGCGTCGAAAGGAAATGCGGCGACTCCTTGAAGTGCGTTCGCGGTTAAACCGAAACGTCGAAAGAAAGGAATCGGCAATTGTCATTCGAGAGCTTTCTTTCTCGATGCCGTGGCGGGTGAAGAGGATTAGGGCAGTCTTGATTAGCCAACGTAAGGGAATGGTCGTGGCCGTTTAGAAATAAAGTACTTTTATGTTCTTGTACTGTTATTTCATTATTTCCCGACTTACACCCCTACAGAATTGTCTTGTATGTATACTTCTTTAAGAGTTATGTGACAACTGTTTTGTCATATTATATAGAAAAACATAATATCCATTTTAATTAGGATTTGATTTCAAGTGTTAATCATCGACGCTTTCTGCTTGCTGTGCCCCGTCGTGGACAGAGCGAAAAATAAAATTTCGCGCAAACGAGCGTCAGCTGGGCGCATTCTCACCCTCATGTATTCCCTCACTCACACATTCGCCATCTCTACAACAGTATCTAAAAGATTAAAAATAGCGTGGACAGATGTAAGCACAATGCTATGGCAAAAAGTTGCTCGTCCTCGTCGTCGGTTTTTATGGTTGCTCGTGACAGGATCGTGAACCGGAAGGATGCTGAAGCAAGCGAAGAAACGACGAAGGCCTTCGTGTCAGCCGGCCAGGAACCATTACGGTAATATCTGGCTGGGCGAGGAAGTGATTTTTAAGGAGAGCCACCTGCCATTTCACAGCAATTTCGTGCCTCCCCATAAGCATCTCTGTTCTGCTCTGCCATCAACGGTCGAGAATGGCCGATGCTCTTATAGCAGAACGATTATGAAAATTTCGCGTCGTTTCAGCGTTTTCATTTTGGCTGGAAGTGTAGGATCCAAGGTGTTGTTCCTTCTTATACATTCCCAGCACGCAGGCTTGCAACGATCATACCTAACGTTGATCTCGACGCGTCTCCCCTTCAGGAGAACCGGATGACGCTTGTTGTTTCGACGAAAGATTAAGAGAGTGGTTCTATAAGTATTACTGCGCATTTAGGGTAAGACGGTTAATGAAACGACACAAGAGTAGAAAGGGTGCTTCAATGGTATTGACAGCTTGTTTTCGCTTTACAATGTTATATAATCTAATTTGTCAATATTATCGTTTCTATTGAATTTTACTAATTGTAAGACCACTAAAGAGAAGCTTTGTTCGAAAGGGTAATAGTTACGCAAGGGGTTGCTGAGGAATAACAATAATATGGAAATGTACAATAAAGAGGGGCAGAATACAAATGTTCATTTGAAATCACAAGCGAAAAGGTCTATTGAGACATCTGTCCCCTTTCTCTATTCATCGTTGAATTCTAACAATTTTGACCAATAATGAAAATACATGTGCTTTATTACTATAGTTGTGTTGGAACCAGTAAGAAGACATACGTTCCTTTGCCAAACCCTCTCTTCATAGCCGCACAGTATATACTTCTTTATCGTTATACACATAAATTATGCTAATGAACATATGTACACCCTGTTTGTTCCAGATCCCTCTGCCTCAGGCTCTTCCTGCGACGATGACGAGGACGGTCGTCGAGTGGACCTCAGAACACGCAAGAACAGTCTATACTCGTCCTCCACGACCCGCGCTCTGTCGGTAGACAGAGAAAAAGAGCCAACCTCAACCGAGAGAGCAGCAGTGGACTGCGTAGCTCTGGTGCATCTCCCGGATCAATCGCCCACCGAGTCCAGTCAACCGATCCGTCATCCGTCACCCTATTACTACGGCGACCTGTTCAAGCTACCAGAACAACTAAGCAATTCTCAGCCAAACAAGTACAGGAAGAGCGTTAGTCTCGACGTACCGGGGGAACGGTCTAGGACACCCGGTATACCGAAGAGGAACTCGTTGGCGGGTGATGGGGGTTCCTATTTGTCTCAGCCGCAACAGCAACAACAAAAGCAACAGACACAGCCACAGCCTCAACACTATCAGCAGCAGCAGCAACAGCATCCGTTACAACCGCAACAACATTATCAGAGCCAGGATCTAGTGAGCCCCACGTCGGGGAGCGAGCATGCTGTCCCAGCCAGAAGCGAGATCCTCTCGTCGTGCATCATCACCGAGTGGGATCACACCCTCATGCCTCCTCATCGACTGCTAAGCCATGACCTGCCTACCACGGTCTGTACCTGCGTCGCATCGGCTGAGGAGGAGGAGGATGAGCTAGATCAACGGCGGCCGCAGATAACGCGGCACCAAGTGCGCAAGCTACGACGTACACGGAGGATAGACCCGCAGCCGATACTCGTCGAGGACGAGGACGACGTGGAGGGAGAGGACGAGGGCGAGGAAGAGGAGGAGGAGGACGTGGAGGAGGTGGAGGAAGACGAGGAAGAGATGGCCAGGCAACGTCACCTCTACGAGACGGCCTTCGACTGCAAGGTCAACCGCTCCGACGACGACCTAGATGATCTAGATCGGGTCACCAATCATCCTGTCTTGCATTCGCAGGTGCGTGCACGCTTGTACAGTAGCAGAAAAGGTTTGAGACGAGTGAACAGTTTATAGTTTAGTTTACTTTTCATAGAGTTAAATACAGTTTTATGGTTTGCAAATATTGTCTATGCATACAGTTTTACTGTTATTATGGTAGAACAGGTATGGAATACGAATTTTGTTTATCATACTGTTTCTTATAAATTAATTTGTTTATTTTTGTTCACCTTTTCTTCTAAAACTTTTGTCTACTACTTGTTTTTCTAACTAGGGGGTTAATTGATTTAATTAGTATAGGGTTATGAATGAATTATAGGATCAGATATATTTTCAATAAAAGTTGCGTAATATCGAAATGACCGTAGGGTATATCGATCAGTTTTTTACTGTTTCAACATTGTATTAATATACAGAAGTTACTTAAAAACGTTAAACGAAATGTAAAAGAAGGAAACCAAAGTAATAATGTTTTAGCGTCAACATCAGGATTTGCAATTTATTCAGTAGGATCAGGCCGTTCCCTAATATCAGGGAAGTAGGGACGCTGGCTTTTAATCAAAAGCAATTAAAGTCCAATATAGCTCAAATGTTGCGGAATTTCGGAACACGAACTATGAATTTGCCGCTATCAAGCGCAAATTGGACTTTAATTGCGGGTGAACCGTATAATTCGCTCATTACATTACACTCTAATTAGACCTTCAAACTGTAGGATCGCCTTTTAATATACTTCAAAGATTTACAACTATATCCCTCTCTCTAATTGCACTGATTTATTATCTTAACGAACACACCTGATTAGTCCAGAACAACGATACAGTTCTTAATTCTGTTATACACTTTATTTCGCGCTAACAAGATATTCCATTTGCAAACATAGCTGAGAAGCAACAGCGCGATACCGGTGAGCAGGACGAATTCATCGACGGACACGTCGAAGCAATCGCAGCCCCAACAGCAGCAAGTCCCCTATGCTGGGCAACAGTCCCACGCTAGCAAAGATCGACGTAAAATCGTACTTCTCCGCCCAAAACCGATTCCGAGCCGACTTCAGCAGCAGCAACAGCAGCAATCAGACAATATTTCTACTCTGTCCCAGGACATCGAATCCCTCCAGATCAACTCGAGCGACGAGAAAACCGGATCGCCCAGGCTACCCGCCAGAGGCTACACCCCGTCGCCTCCATCCACGGCACCTTTGCCGGCCAAGTTCCACGGCAACCGTGACCACTTGCTATTGAACATACGCAGCACCCCGAACCTGCCCTCGCAGCCTGACCACCCGCGCCTGAAGGATCTCAGACTGCCGGTGAAGTCGTTGCTGAGGGCGAAGGATTCGCCTCAGAGCAGCGAGGGCAGTATCCTCGAGATCAAAAGCAGACCGAAAAGTTTCGCTCAAGACAACGTGGAGTCCACGCAGGGTCGGCGCTTCGACAAGGAGCTGATCCTAGAGTTCAAGGGCAGGCCGAGGGAGGAGAGGCAACGGCCCAGAAGCTTGATCCGCGAGAACAAGCCCATCATGGAGTTCAAAGGCAGGCCTCACGAGGCGGAGAGCGATCTGTTGCGACCCCGTCGCGAGGTTGGCCTGTTGGAGTTCAAGTTGCGTACCAGCAGACGCAGGGCCGGGTACTCGAGCACGGAGAGCATGGCTACCAGCAGCAGTGGCGGCAGCATGGAGTCCCTTCGCAGTAGCACCAGCGAGGGTAACCGATCCACCAGCAGCTCCGAGAGCCGTCACAGCACCAGCTTGAGCTCGCACAGCTCGGACAGCGGTAGCACCAATTGCTACCATCATCACCAGCAGCCGTCCATGACCGGTTTCCTGACTCATCACGCGAACAAGCTGCACATACTCTCTCCCATCTCGGACAAGTCGTCTCAGGAGCCTGCCTCAGAGACCTCAGACAACAATCGCAACAACAACTCCCAAAAAGCCTCGCCTGAGGAGAACGTGACCACGGAGAACAACGTGACCGGGACGAACAACACGAATACGAACGCAGCCAACACGAACACCACGAATTCCGTCACCTCGCCTATGGACACGTCGTTCAAGAAGAGGCGCACGCCTCAGAACAAAAATCTGATCAATCTGGCGCTGCAGTCGTCCTCGTCGGGCGACGCGGAGATCCAAGGCTCTGACAGCGGCATCTCGATCGAGTCTCGAGCAGGGATCAAGTGCAAACCGTTCGGGTTCCACTTGTTGAAGCCGCAGCTGGATAACATTAACCTGGTCGACAACGAGCCGGAGCTGTCCGATCTGCCGTTCGACATGCCGAAGCTGCGGAGGAGGCGATTGCTTATGCAGCAGGACGCCACCACGTCTGGCAGCGCGACCAGCGTGGATTTGAGGGACCTGCCGTTCGACATGCCGAAACTGAGAAGAAGGCTCAGATGCATGCAGAGCACGGAATCCAGCGGATCACAGGCGTCCTCCAGCCTTTCTGTGCGCGACGTCGAGCCGCCTGCGTTATTCGGTAAGTCAGCTTTGGCTTTGTTTGGTCGCGGTGATGTAATGTTGGAGGGTTGAGGGAGATTTTTCGGGAGGGTGCGACACTAGAATGTCGGATACGAAGTTGGGAAGTAGATGTAGAAGTTCCTCGAGATGGATAATAGTGATGTAGAAGTTTGAATTATTTGATGTTGCTTGAACTTCGGAACGTCGATAAATTTAAAGAAAAATTAACATATTGAAATTAATTCATCACTGAGTTTTACTCTATTAACTTTACTTTATATTTACAAGTGGTTACGAGTATTAAAAGTATGAAGTTAGAGGAATGGAGTTATTATTATTTATTTCAAAGAAAGTTTTATTGTAGATACATATAATATTATGCCATTAGAAATTTCTTAAAATTTTAAATAATTTAATGTCGTGACAATCATTTTCTATCAGTTATAGTACTTTTATTATTTGTAATTTATTTTCGTTGCTTAAGGAAGAAGTAACATAATATCTCTTATCTATTAATTGCGCTTTAAGTTAATTAAATGCTATTGAAACATTTTTTTATTGGAACTGAGGACGTATCAGTTTTTATACTTGCCTATCTGGACAAGTGTTAAAATATCTATTAAAAGGTTGGACTCTGAACGTTTGATGTCCAGCGTTTGAAACTCCAAAAGTGGAGCCTCCCTTCTTTAATCGAGCGTCTAGCCATTAAAGCGATAAAAACCGTACTTTCGGCATCTCGAGGTAAACTAAGTACTTATCAGCGCTAGGGGACACCGTAATTTGATGCTGATCGTTATGAACCTTCCAGACAGCGGCTAATATCGTTAAGCTTCACTTAGCGCCTGCATCCCTCTCAGAGGTTAAATATTTAACGTTACCAACACATATTCCTTTATATAACTATAGCTGTACGTTTCCTTCGTTTTACTCTCCACTAAGCCTTTATACCAAAATAAAAACCAGAATATTTAATCTACAAAACCAAAAAACAGAAAAATGGTATGCGTATTAAAGAATGATTTGAAAAAAATATTTGCATAACGTAAGCGTTTAATTAAAAATTATTTTCTTATATTTGACAACCTCAAACTGATACAATCAAAATGCATTTTATTACTATTAAAGAACAATTAAAAAAAGAAAAAGAAAATTGCAATATTAATGTTGCGGTGTAAAGTGAATTTCAATAGAAAACAGAAGTTCACAGTATATTGATACATTTTTCAGTCACCATATATTTATTGAAATTCTAATCTGTTGTATAATTTTTCGATTCGCGTTAATTTATTCCTGCAATCAAAGCATTGCTTTAGGGAGCGTTTCTTTAAAAGTGAAAGAGATTCCAAGCTTTTAATTAAAGTCTTCCCGTGTGAATTTTCCTTGGAAGTTTTCTATGTATATAAATTTGTTTCGAATATAACTTTGTTAAAAAGAATAAAACATGGACGCAATCTTTCAATACTTCCATTATTACTATATTAGTTTGATAAAATGTTATGAGGAACTTTCAATTTATCTCTGACAAAGAAACTGTATAAGCTGTTTCCAGTGGAAGGGTGGTGGTCACCCAGGTGGGTTAGGCTCTGACCCAAGAGATACACGATGGTCAGGCCCAGACTCCTTGCTAATAAACCAGATCCGGTTTTCATAATACATGCAAATAATTATCGATCCCTAAAAAACGTATTGTTCCGGCTCTTACGTTGGTGCCCCTTCCTTGA
Source organism: Tetrapedia diversipes (assembly GCA_033822845.1). Lineage (NCBI taxonomy): Eukaryota > Metazoa > Arthropoda > Insecta > Hymenoptera > Apidae > Tetrapedia > Tetrapedia diversipes. The sequence continues at coordinate 58,039 of JAOPTO010002338.1, forward strand.
CAATTACTTTGACTCTTACTACCTGGGTGACGCGATTTGTGAATTACTAGTATACTTCTTCGTTTTTCTTCTTTTTGCTTCCTTTTTCTTCTACTCGTGGGCGAAGGCTGAGTACCTTTTATGGGTTTGGAAAACAGGAAGTGGGAGAGGGAAGTGGACAATTGTCAGGTGGAGGGAACAGTTCGGGAAAGGTAATTTACTGGTGGAAGAGTGGTGTTTACCCGGGTGGGTTAGGCTCTGACCCAAGGGATACGCGATGGTCAGGCCCAGACCCAAAGTGATTGTAAACCAAAGCCAGTTTCCATAATAAATATAAATAATTATCGATTCCTAACACACATACCCTATAACCATTCCACTACAAAGAGCTCCAAACTCATCTTTCTACCCTCACTTGACTATCGAAAGGTCTAATCATTCTCCATCTTAATACCCTCTAATGTAACGACATCGATCGAAGAAAGACAGGTAGATCCAGGGATTTGTCAGGTCGTGGCATACGAAGATTTATGCGTCATCGATCACCGATCGCCCCTAATACTTGAATCTGGCCGCGATTTGCGGGCTACACCGGCAGCCATCTCGGAATTAGTCGGCTGATTAAGCTTCTACAACCAGTGCCGTACCCACGAGGGCTCCCTAAAGTTTCGTGCCGCTTCCTGATGGGTGTTTCAGCCGGCAGCTACCCTCTCGAAATTGCGAAAGCTCTAATGCGAGAGAGCTTCGGGGCAACCCAACGCGACGTCGCGTTGCCTGCGGCCGAAATCTGCGCCGCGTTGCGATCGAGAGACGATAAAACAGCGTTGCAGTGGTGTTAGAGTCAGGCGAATGTGTGCAACTCTGGTTACTGAAATAAACGAAAGAGGATTTACGATAAACGTGAAATACATATTTAAAATAGTTCAATAGTAACAATAGTAATAATAGTATAAACAACTTTTCAACTTAATTCAACTTCAACGTACGTACTTTTTTAGTCAAATTCTTTTCGCTTCGCGCTCGCATTCTTCCCGTCGTATATTCTTCCGAACACTCGTTTCCTTTCTTTCTAATTGTCAACACTTCGCGTATTGCACAATAAGCCTAACTATAATTTATGTTACCTTTCTAATTGTCAACCTTTCTCGCATTGCATTATAAGCCTAACTATAATTTATATCACCTTCTTAATTGTCAACCTTTCTCGCATTGCATAATAAGCCTAACTATAATTTATGTTACCTTTCTAATTATCAACCTTTCTTATTCGATGCATTCGGTCACGTTTACCCAAAACTCCTCAATCGCGACGTTTTCTCAAGTCCTCATCTTTCGCACCTCAGAAACACTCTGGTCCAAATATTCTACTAACTATCGCTGAACTCAAGCACTCTTCACATTTAGGAATTTCTTATTTCTATTATTTAATGTAAGAGTAGGGCTCAGATATACGTAAAATAAAGCGAAGTTCTTAGAATATAATAAATATATTTAAAATAGTTTAACAGTATAAACAACTGTGATAGTACATAAACGACTTTTAGACTTAACACAACTTCAATGTTCTTGCTTCTTTCACAATCAAACCAAAATAGGAAAATTCTATTTTAGCGTAAATATCACCGTTGGTTAACAGTAAAACCTGTGTGAAAAATAAGAAAAATAAGAAAATTTGTAACTAAATTGAAAGTAATTATATATATATACTGGAAAAGAAAACATTTTCACCGTTCATAATTGTGATGATGATTATGAAAGTGGCCAAAGTCAGAAGTCTTCGCATTTTCATAGAATCGTATCCAGTCAATCGCATCCCTACACTTCTAAACGGTGCTATATGTGGATTTCAAAGTTCGTTACTATAAAGTTCTGCTTCCCAAATCCGGCAGTATCCAACAAAAACGCTTCACGTTATCACGAGTACAATGGCGAATCGATTCGCACGGAAAAAAAAGCGTTCAACAAGAAATTCGCAGAATGGGTTTCCGACATAGAAGGGGTTGTAACAAATATTTTTGTTTCGCCGTTTCCGCCCCGCAACAGAGGGGATGGAAGCGAATCGACTGACTGGTTTCAATAAATGCATATGCAAACGTGTGAATCACGGGTGCGACACGGATGTAGCAGCATTTCCGGTTTCGCGATAACCAAAATTGATTGATACTCGGTCGCGCGAGCTGTTTTCCATATCGCTCGCTCCTGATAGCACGTTTGTCGTGTTTCGTTGCTGAGATTTCATTCAGCGTAACCGCGATGGGTAATGGATAAAATTCTTGCCCGCTTTGACAAACGAATATTTCTGCTTTATCAGTTTGGGAAAACTGGGCTAACGTTCGAGCTAGCTTAGATAGGAGGAAAAATGGGTCTCTTAATGGTACGAGAATTTTGTACGGAAATGGTCACTGTATAAGTTGAAAAGAATAAAAAATTTCTAAGAATGCTAAATGAGTGTTCTGCATCTCGAAGAATCTTTTTGCTTGTAAATAACAAAAAGTAAGAACATGGAAATTCTATAGTTTTATTTTTATTTCATCCTACATTAGATTTCTAAACTTGCTTAGAATCGGGGGCATTTTAATCTTAATTAAAGATTTCATAACTGAAATTATATAATAATATAATAACTAATTATATAATAATTGACGTTATTGCGTGACAAATCTAAAGAAATGGTGTGATCTATTTCGAAATTCACCCACTTTGAAAAATATAACAATCTCTAGTTTTAGCAACTGACACCTCAAAAATTTTACATTAACACTATTCCTACCGACACTTCACGTATACCTATTCCTACCACGACATTCCCACGTAAGACAGACTACAAATTTTTCTCAAAAAATAAACAATGAAAAAAGAAATGAATATTGAAAAATGTATTATACGCATAGTTGAGAAAAAGTCTAAAGTTTAAAGGCGATTCAATTACGTTATATCTATGAAAATCTAATCGAAATTTTAAAAACGGTCATTTGACCGGTTGTGGTAGGAATAGTGTTAAAGACCATCCTTAGGAAGTTCTAAAAAGTTCCATTATTTTACGATATTGATAAAATTCAACATCCGACCTTTTGTTCTTACGTTTCACAGGGACGCATAACACAATATTAGCACGAGGATACAACTCTGACAGTTCACAAAGCTAACCAATAACTTTCCAATACCCGCCGCCCCGATTTATTCAATCTCTTTATGTATCACCACGCCCGAACCCTTCGTATCTCCGTCGTACACCGAATCCTCGGCCGAATCCACGATTCTTATGATCGAAGTCATCTGCGACCTCGACGGAGCCGTCATTTTTTCCCGGTTGATGGATGCCGGTCGACCCGTACCCGTAAATTGCGCTTTGAAGAGGGAAAGGGGGCTCGAGCCCGCGTTCCCACGCGACGGAGAACAGGTTCACGAAAAATCTCCGCGCTTTTTTTCCCGTCGTCAAGGTGCCGACAATTACTTATCACACGCCCAAGGAAACTAAGCGCGGATGATCGATCGGGGTATTTGTTTCTCGTCCCGATCCGATTTTATGAGTTCGCGCCCCTGATGGATCGTCGGGTCGCGCAAAAACAGCAATTTCCGAGAGGACCAGCGATCGCTGAAGAGGGACGAACGAATCTAACGAGAGAACAATTGATATCGAGGGGGCGGACGTTTGCGTTCCTTTTTTTTTCCTCGCTTCTTTCTATATATATATTAGGTTTCCTGTAATGGCGCGGTGTCGCTTTAATTGGCCTTCGATCAAGGATGCCGCTGTTTCTGTCGACGCCAATAACCTTTTGCAGAATTATCACGTTCTTTTCACGGAGTAATTGGAAAACGTCGAACGCTGCAGTATAACGAACAGCCCGGATTGGAGATCGTTTTTATGGGGGGGGGAGATCGTGCAGATGGGTTTATAGAAGCTTTTAATGAGGCAAGAGGTTTGATCATTTTTTATACGAATATTGTTGGAGTATTAATAATTGTAAGATAGAAATTTTACGTGTCTCTGTGTCTTTAATTAAACCATTCCGTTTTAAAGAGTAATATTCTATCGTAGCGCAAGTATAAATTGTTAGAAAAATGTTATGTATCATTTGTCACTATATTTCGTATATCCACGCTTTTAATCGCAATAAGAAATTACATAATATTTCTGTATTCAATTAACAACTCCTTAACAACTCCTTAACTCCTTAACCGATGCGTTGCTTCCTTTTTGGAATTCATACAAAATGCAGTGTCGTAAATGCACTTTATCTGCTGACACGTTTTTCACTTTAAATATCACAAGTAAATCATGAACGGTAAAAAAAGGACTCCTTTTATATTATACAGCAGGTAAAAAAACAAAAAAAATTCCCAATGACTCACTAGCCAGATGCTTTTTTTATTTACAAGAAAAATTATCTGCCTATTTAAAATACGACAGAACTTTCCCTCCAACCCAATAATTCAGACAATACTTATATATTATATATTATGTACACCTATATATTATAAAGGCTTATATTTATACCACCAAGATCCTCGTTAACTCTGAAGTGGCCTTTGGAAGACTTATAATATTTTTCATTTCTTTCTGATGAATAAAATTATGTGTTGAACCTTTGTAAGAAAATACAATACTTTCCACGTACACAATTTTATTCATCATGAGCTTAACAACAAAAATGGCTACGAAACATCCTCCGTTGCTTTCCATCGCGCTAATTCCTCTAGATCTCATCAAAACCGAGCGAAACTATTCTTCCCAGGGTACGTTCAATGAGGGCCGCGCAGATTAAAAACATAATCGTTCCACGCGGTCCATTAAGTCCGCCATGCACGCGGGAATTAAGCGAGACATTTTCCAAAACAACGGTTTTCGATTCGCCGCTCGTTTTGTTCCCGCCCCGTTTCCCTCCTTTGCCGTTCCCTCCGACGGACTAATCCGGAAGTAGCACGGTTCCGCGTTGTGCTTGCGAACAAAACGTCCGAGGTTGCGTCTGCTCGCGTGTCCACAATGCTCGTTGGGCTAGTGACGCGAATATAGGTGTCCCTCGACTTTCGCGCACAATTGGTTCCTGGAAGTGTGTGCAAATGTTGAATGTTCGAAAGTAGAGGGATGTAAAGAAATATGCACCAAAAATTGTGTTTTAAAGTATTGATCGGAACAACATTGTAGTCTGATAGCTAAAGTCTGATGTACCCAGTAGCCTGTTCGATTCACGATGTCCCCTCAGAGGGGACGTTTGATTTGTCAGAAATTGAATACAGAAATACTACGAAGCAAAAATAAACCATAAAACCAGCTTTCTCTTAACATACTTTCTCAAGGGCTTCTTCCAAGAACCTAAGCCACATCAAGAATTTTAGAAAGTAAGAAAATGTTAATGTACAGAACAAAAGAGCTAAAGACCACTGCGTTTACTAGTCTCATGACAAACCTCGCGAGGTTCGGTTAGAGTTGCACCTTCCTCCTGTCATACAATAAAGAAAATTAAAGTTTTAAATAAGAGGTTATTCTATTTAGTTTTTAAACCCCTAGTTGCAAGAATTTCGACTACTGCGTTTGGCTAGTCTCGTGACAAAGCTCGCAAGGTATTGTCAAAATTACCCTTCCTCGTGTTACATAATAGTAATAATAAAGTATCAAAGTATTTGTAGAAGTCTTTATTGTGTGTTATTACAGGTTTGTGTGTTATAAATGAATGATTGAATGATAGATACACTATGATAGATTGACTGCGATAGATCGAATGTATAACTGTGTAGTCGCGCCCAAGAAGGTCCTGTATTTATATTCCCTGGACGCGTTGAGAGGGGGTAAATGTGGAGACATGGAAAGGACTCTGCGAGTGTTTTTTGGATTGTAACGGGACTGCAATCAGACGCCCGTGGTAATGAAGGTAGACTGGCCATTTAGGCCGAAGGCCGACGTTCAGGCCCTGTTGTGAAGCGTTTGATGCAGCCCCATAGAACACCCGCAGGGGTGGTTCCATGTCACCACATATTATTATAGGAAATGTTCTATAAAATGTAGAACGAAAGATGGAATTCAGGTGTGAAAAATAAAAGTGAAGCGATTAAAACTTAATAACAATATATTTAAAACAATTTAACAAAACAACTTAAACGACTTTACAACTTAGCAACTTTAACACTCTTTCTACGTTCACAACCAAACCTTTCTGTCTTCACCGTCCAATACTTTCTGCCACGTTAGTCAAAAGCTTTCTGCCTCGCGCTCGCATTTTCCCCGTCATATATTCTTCCAAACACCCGTTTCCTTTCATTCTAATTGTCAACCTTTCTCACTCTACGCATTCGGTCACGACCACCCAGAATTTCTCAGTCACGCTGTTTTCCAAAGTTCTCATCTTTCACACCTTAGAAACATTCGAGCCCAAACATTCTGCGTTCGCACGACAATCGCCTAACTCAAGTACTCTTCAGACTTTCCCAAACTCGCATCCGCTCGATCGCATTCCTACATTATTTCACAAATAAGAGTTTATTTCATTTATCATATAAAACCCCATTTCCAATACGACCACAAAGGCTTAAAAAGTTGAATTTTTAAAAGTGTGCGAAAGTCGAGGGTCACCTGTATCTTTGTCCTCCAGCACACGGTTCCACGTGTCGCTGTGTGTTACGTGGACGCCGCCAGCAACTTCGCATGGACGGAAGTGAAATCCGTGTGCACACGTGTGCTCCGTATTCCCTGTTGTTCGCCGCGCTGTCAACGGGCAAGATACCCGGGACTGTATTGGAAATATCGGGGAGTATTACGCCCTACTTGCGTCACGAGGACGCCCAGCGTCGGCTCTTGTCAACGTCGATGCAGGTGACCCTTTCGTTCAAGCGGCTCGTGTCAAAGATGTGCTTTTTTTCGCGACCGGAGGAACAGGTTCGCTGGGTGGATCGATGCACGAGTTGTTATGTTGCACGTTGTTCTTTTGCGATCATTCGATGACTTTTCTGGGGCGACAGGTGGATCGGTGAGATTAAACTTGAAGTGGTGTGATGCAGTTCGGGGTAGGTTTGGTTTATGACTTGCAGCCATGGAAAATATTCCTTTTTTTTGGCTTTTAACCCTTTGACTGCTATGGACGCGTATATGCGAAATTTACTCGCGTGGATTATGGACGCGTAATAGTACGTAGAGATCGTAACAGTACACGTATGGATTAATCTCTTCTTTTCATCTAAATGCCATTTTAAAGGTGTGAAACCAACGTTAAAGTTTCTGAATTTTCTCTCATTTTTTAAAGATAACTTTGTAATGGTACTTGATGAAACAAAACCTTTCAAATAGAAAATCTTTAATTTTTAATACTCTATCGCTCTGTCATAGAAAAAGAACAGAGAAAAGCTTATATTCAAATTGTGAAAAATCGTTGAAACTTTTAAATTCGTTATCAGTCCCCTTAAAAGATATTTTGCCGCCAAAAAATTGTTCCACGCAGGACACGCCATGATCAGTACACGCATAAAGTTTCATTGAAATTAGAATTTCAGAAGTAGATGAATTTCCTTATAATACAGTGTACGAATACTTTTTGGAGCCACTGTATTACATTAGGAACAAAATCCAAGCAACCAAACGAGATATTCGAATCAAGTTTCAGATAGGTTGATATGAGTCTATGAATGTTTTTTTTTTAACGTTTAATGTACTTTTATATAAGGTTGTATTTATATTGGGTTCCATGAACTTACAGCGTACATAATTACGGTTACATAAGTTTGTTAAGCGACATAATCATTTTTCTAATGGACCGTGAAAAAAGGTGTGCGCTTTATTTAGCTCGCCGTGTCTCATTATATCGAAGAAGCGAAAGGTCAAGTTCAGCTCTTGTACGTCGAAACGAGGCCTGAATTAATCGGAAAACTTCGTAGCCTACGTAAGTAACTTAATATCCGTTCCCGTACCTGGAATCTGACCTTACAGCTCCACGAACCCGAACAGTTTCGCATAGCTGAATAGATGAAGCATCCGAATTATGTGCCGGCGAAATAATCGGGATGCCGACTCGTCGAGGGGGTTGTTTTCTTGCTTAAATTCACTTTTCCTCCCCAATATCCCTCCAAAATATCCCAAGATATTTTACCATCTATTCGTTAAAATTTGTAATAATTAAAATTGTTGGGCACTCTTTAAATTTATTATTATTTCATATCTTTCCTTACGTTTCTTCTTTATTATCACGTTTTGCTCCGTCAAGCATACAGTAGCGGACAAAAGTTTAAGATCAAAGAGATCAACAAAACTAAATTAATTAATTGACAAAAAATAGATAAACAAAATTAGTAGTATTCTATGCTAATTAATAAATAGTATTCTACTATGTACAATTTTTGATTGCAATTACACTAATATACAACATAGGATTAACTTGAATACGTCGTCAGAAGGTAGAAAATTGCTGACCATAGTTTTATCTTTAATTTAATTAATGACTACATTCCTCTTATGCAGTGTGTATCCTATCTTGTTATTCTTACGCAAATCCATCTATAAGTGCCTGTACGCGTACTGAGATCAAGAGCTAGTTTCTATACACAAAAATCTAGATCTTCATATGAATTAAATCGTATTATTACTGACTCCAACAGAGTTTACAATCGTATAGATTTTTTCCGCGGATCTTCACACACTTTTAAAAAGCAATCGCGCAGGTTAATTGATTAAAGTTATTCCTACTTGTAAAATAACTTGTAAAATTAGTAATGTATATCCTTTGATTTTTCTTTTCTTTTTTTGTTTAACCCTAGATTCATAAACACGCGTGGAAGATACACTATTCATAAACATTCGTCTCTCATACGAACATATTAAATTGATGATTTTTATTTGATATAATACAAGCAGCAATAAAACACACTTCAAATCTACAAAGTTGTTTATTAATCATTAATTTTCTGAAATGAAAATGGACACAACAGTTATTCTGAGCGATCGAAGTTTATCTTTCTACTTCTTTCACGTTAAAAGTTACAACTGCTTACGTGTTTTGCGCCGTCTGTAACACGAATGTTTATGAATCTAGGGTTAAACATATTGTACAAAGGGCTTAATGATTTTTATTTGATATAATACAAGCAGCAATAAAACACACTTCAAATCTACAAAGTTGTTTATTAATCATTAATTTTCTGAAATGAAAATGGACACAACAGTTATTCTGAGCGATCGAAGTTTATCTTTCTACTTCTTTCACGTTAAAAGTTACAACTGCTTACGTGTTTTGCGCCGTCTGTAACACGAATGTTTATGAATCTAGGGTTAAACATATTGTACAAAGGGCTTCGGTCCATTTATAAATAAAATAAAATAACAATAAAAATGATGACACAGACGATATTTACAAACCATAAAACTATACTCTACATTGTATTCTCGTCTTAAACTTTTGTCCGCTACTGTAACTCCGTATTTGTTTCTCACGCACATCAGAACAATGACTTCGTTGTCGGACAGGATATTCTTTAAAACGAGAGAAACCTTTTATCAATGTATAATTGTGTCGTGTATCATCATAAAATTCTCTTTCCCCTCTGCAAAATGCAGATCGATTCAATAAATACGTCCGCACAGCAAAATGTCGTGCGTCTGCCAAAGCGTTATGGCTGCTGCGCTCACGAGCTATCGCGGTCATAGATAACCGTTACGGCCTTGTAAATCACGCTGTAGGAATACAACGTAATCCATGATTTTAGCATCGAACCGGCCGAGAAAATTGATATTCGCAATCTCCGCGAAGGTCGGTCTATCCTCGCGTCTGGACCATTTAACGGGCGGCCACGGTCGATGGTGGTCGTTAACAGGATGAAAAGAGCGGGAAAGGGTGGGTGAGGGGTTGAAGAAGCATGGTGGCCGGTATTTCCCTTCTCTCGGTTGGCTAGGTACACGAGAAAAAATTCAGCAGCTAGAGAAAAGAGGAGGAAGACTTTTGCTACTCGTATTTGAATTACTCCCGCCTCCAGCCTCGTTTCTTTTGTGTCTGCCTGACGTTCGCCCCCTAAGGATCGCTAGATAACGGAACTATCGATCTCTTTTCTATTTCCACGGGGGGCTATAACGCTGATACACCTTTCGGTGATTCTTCCATTCGAAACGACCGACCCGTCGTATTACAGCTCTTTTGATTCAATTTCAACTGTGTTGGCGGAATCGTAGAGAGAAATGGGAATCACCATGATTCGGGGAATTTTATTTAAACCTTTTGCTTTCTAAATTATCTGTAGAGAATGTTGAAGACTGTTGGAACAGTAGTGCAATCAAGACGTCTATTGTTTAATAATTTATGTATGATGAATGGGGTTTCGTATGGCCCTCACTCTCGTTTCGGCAATTTAACACAGCGGACGGGTAATTTTTGTATATCTCAGTGTGAATCGAAATATATTCAATTGTGATACAGCAAGATAGTTTCCTGCTTCCACCTAAAATATTCCAATGAAAGCGTACTTCAGTTTGTGCATATGCTAATTTTTTATAAATTAGTTTACTCATGATCTTCTATTCTAATCTTTTTCTATACAATTTATTTTGTCCATTTTTGTTTTAAAACTCTGTCGACAATCCATTGAACATGATTTCAAATCCTGATATTTCAGTTGCTGAAAGGAAAAAATATATGTAAAAATACGAACAACGTGAAACACGACATTGATCAATGAACAAATAGTCAAAGAAGAAATTGGATCGTTAGAAAAACTGAACGAACAAGCACCTCTATTTTTATTTATTCATTTATTTAGTTACTTACGGGCAGATGTACATTACAAGGTAAACATAAAAAAAGAGGAGAGGTATTTACTGTTCATAGAGGTATTTAAATTTTGTAAAATTCGTGAATCATAACAATGTGATGTATAAAAACACGAGAAACCTTGCAATTATTGTTGCACGTGCAATTAACACAAACGTGGTGGTGACTTTGTGCATCTCACAGGAGAACGAGCAAAGTAATTGCAGTAGTTTTGCGCGAGCAAAGACAACCGGTGTTCCTTTGCGTTCTATTTTCCGCGTGCTCCAGTTCGTGAACAAACACGGATCTAATTTGAAAGACTTTCAAAAGGGTCGACTTTCGCGTCCCGCGGAGGCCAGGATTGAAAAGCAACTTTTTTCGTGTTTCCCACGGATCGCTCCTCTGTATCCGTTTTCAAGTCGATATATCGCGCTGCAACTGCCGCTTTATTGTCACCGCCACGGACACCGAACACATTCCGGTTTACCTTTTGCCTTTATTCGGCGGAACGTTTCCCGGTTAATCGTTCGATGCACGTCCAAAGCGCCATCGTGACGCCGTAATTGCCACGGTTATTGAGTAACTTTTTCCGGAAACCAACCGAGATGTCAGAGACCCGAAATTCGGCTCGACAGAACGAAGCATTCCAACTAAATATTTTGACGTTCGTCAAATTTATCATCCCTTTCGTTGAATTTTTACAGTTGTGAATAATACCAGCATGTCACATAACTTTTTTGTAGTTAACATTAATGTAACTGAAATGTCAGAGCCGGAAATTCGGCTGGACAGCATTCCAAACAAATATTTTGATTTTCGTCAAGTTTATGATTCCTTTTGTCGAATTTTTACAGTTGTGAATAATACCAGCATATCAGATGACTTTTTTGCTGTTAACATTAATGTAACCGAGATGTCAGAGACCCGAAATTCGGCTCGACAGAACGAAGCATTCCAACCAAATATTTTGACGTTCGTCAAATTTATCATCCCTTTTGTTGAATTTTTACAGTTGTGAATAATACCAGCACATTAAATGACTTTTTTGCAGTTAACATTAATGTAACTGAAATGTCAGAGCCGGAAATTCGGCTGGACAGCATTTCAAACAAATATTTTGATTTTCGTCAAATTTATGATTCCTTTTGTCGAATTTTTACAGTTGTTAATAATACCAGCATATCAGATGACTTTTTTGCTGTTAACATTAATGTATTCAAATCGCAAGTATACAGATGATTGTCCTTTTAATTTTTATTTTCCTATGTATATTTGTTATATCTGTCTTTTCTTTTTAATTACTTCTACCTCTTATCAAACACTCGCTGTTACTTTATTCACTCTTCTCTATTTTTATATTTACCTTGTAACGGACATCTAACGGACATCCGTAAATAAATAAATAAATAAAAATGGACGTGTTTGTGCGTTCAGCTTTTTTAACGATCCAATTTCTTCTTTGACAATTTGTTGGTTAATAAATGTCGTGTTGCAGAACGTCGACAGAGTTTCAAAACAAACATTTTGATTTTTATTGAAACAGATGGTTTTGTTTTTTAAGGAATACCGTTTGCTTGTTTTCGGTCGCAATTTTTAACGATTCAGGTTTTTCTCCGCCAATTTATTCACTGTCACATTTTGAAAGTCTGCTTAGTTACCACTGACTTTTGAAAGTCAGTTATTTAAACTTCACAACCGTTTAAAAGTTGGCAACGGTCGAATGGACAGATACGTATTTTAGTTGTTCTGTATGCAGATTGGACCGCGCATACGGTTTTCTAGGTAATAAAATTCAAGGTAGCGGTTTTCGTCGAACTCCTATTAGTATTTTACGATATTATCGAAGAAATGCATTTTACGTCCGATCGAAATTCGTTCGCATACCTCATCGATGTTTTCTGGCAATTCTCTTATCGGACAGTTACATTCTGGTAGTCGTCCAAAGTACCTCGTAGGATTTTACAGATATCGTCGTCGCGTAAAATTATTTTCTTCGAGTAACAATTGCGATGTCTCTTATAACATAGATATAACATAAACTTTGTCCTTTTTAATTAAGCTTATTTAATTACCTAAGAATTAAACGATTTAATTAACACTAGGTTTACGAGACCCGTCAATTCGACGGATTTCAGATTTCATGAGCAAGATTTTCAAAAGACAATTACTATTATTCTTAGCAATTTTTGTTAAATTTTATTTTATTTTATTTCTTTTAATTTTATTAACCCCTTGATATACAATGACGAGTCTTCGGCGGACGTCTTTTTTCGGCGGACACCGTGCAGTATATAATTAGATTACATAGTTGCTTCACTCGTGCGTCGATTATTATTTTTTAATATTATTTAGATGTTCTTTATTAACATCAATCTGAATGAAAAATCCAAATTTCAAAATAAAATAAACTCTTTCTCAGCACTCACGTAACCGTTCAGTTGAGCAAAATTAAATGGTATTTTTCGGTCGCATCAAGTTCCATTTAATTCGTATGTCAAGGGGTTAATGGAGTGACCCTAATCTATTCCCCTATCAGCTCTGCAATTTAAAATTCTATGTGATGTATACCTGTTCCTTAGTATATGTATATTATAGATAGATATACAAGAAACGTCCATAAATCTAGTGTTAAGATCCGCAGAAATTTTTTATAAATCTTATAATTAGAATGCTGTATTCCAAACACAAAACACGCGATTAACATTATGTTTTATAATTATTCACGGTAATTAATTAATTATAATATCCACTTCCTTTGTCCCGATCATATATTTTCGATTTTCAGTCACAAACAGCAAGGTATAAAAATATATAGCGATCGCTGTTGCACAATAGTACAATACCGGTGTGCCATTTTCTTTCTCGACAAGTATCCCCCCGAAAGGGTTACACACCACGCGAAGAACAAAAGCCCCCACCACGTGTGCTACCACGCGAAGCTCGCGAGGTAACAACATCGCGACGGCCAATAAAATTCAGCCAACGAAATTCCAACGGGATCCCTAACTAGATTCCGTTTCCCGGTGACATATTCCCGCTGGCAGAAAAATACAGTTTTCGTCTGGTCACGGAAACCGGTCACGTACGGTTTACCTCTCTCGCCGGCAATCGCGCACACACCGTGCTCGTATGTACATTCTCGACTGTCGTTAAACGTTTTGGTAGCGGTCCAACGCTCCGCGAGCTTCCGGTGCGGCTCTAATTCGCAGCCGTTCGCTCGACGACCAGGACGACGACGACGACGACGACGCGACGGACGGATTTTAACGAGTGGTTTAACGTTGCTCACTAATTGTCACGGTCGACGAAATTCCTAAGTGGATCTTACGTTCGGTTCGCCTGATGCCCGTTCCGCGTAAATCTGTCTTTTCTGCTAACCCAGTTTCCTTTTTACGTTTTTACGAATTTGCGTGACGCGCCCTCTTCGTTTTGCCCTTTTTTCGAGTCACGCTGCGTTCATCGCATTTTGACGCTTCCGTACGCCCAATTAATTCGCGACGATATTTTGTTTAGAGCTTGGCGAGAATGTACGTCGCGAGGATACGGCGGCAGTACGCCATTAATTCGGCTGCGCCTTTCGCGTTGGCGGTTTGGTGTGGTCGTTAGGCGCCTCTGCGGAGCCGCGATTCTGGGCAGAGGAGGGGCAACAAACGGTGATCGGGTCGAGAGGTTCGGATTTGTAACGTAACGAAAAGATAGGCTGACGTTGCTTGTGGTTAACAAACCGGGGAAACGAAGCGACGAGGCGGGTAGCGAGCGGTGGAACGGTTGGTTTATCAGCAAACCTTTGACCCAAATCTACGCTTACCGCGGAACGCTTAGATATCCTGTGGAAAAAACGGAAATGAAGTTAACATGGAAGAGTGGAGAAGGAAACGAGACGGTAGAGTTGATTGATGTTTTACTTTGGTAATTAATTCGGGATAGAGTTTGGTAGAATTTGAGAAATCGTGTCTAACAATGGTAAATGGTAGGAAAATGAGAGGTTCGTTTGAAAATAAGTTCTATGCTTAGAATACAATTTATTAAGCTGAATATATAAATGAGTATTCATTATCATCTTACAAGGAAGTATCCCTGATTCCAAATATGAGAAACATATGTGGTAATTCCCACAAAAATATTTGATGCATACCCTTCCTATCGACGATCTTCCACTTTAAAGAGACGATAATTATCTTTGAATTAGTAGATACTAAACGTACACCTGTCTTTAGTGAACATTGAACCATTAGATATACTATAAGTAAAGGGAAAAAGAACAGAAGACAGTCAAAATAATTGCATTTGACATTCTACTATTAACCCTTTGAGTGCTATATTCCCTTTGAGTATACTCTCGGTCGAAGTAGTGAGACGGAGTATACATTTCATACATTGACAATTATGTTGCACTAAGTGAAAGATGTGTGAGAAATAGCTTTCGTCACACGCATATACACATTTATAGCAATCAAAGGGTTAAGCCACCAATAAAGAAAGAGATATCAAAATATTAAAACAGTCACAGACAGACCTGTAAAACTCACTAACGTCGCTAACGTCGCTAACAATAATCAAACTCATGGTCACGCATCAAGCTCATGCCTCGAAGATCCCTCCTAACCGGTATCAGAAAACGATAAACCGCCGTTTACCAGGATAACTGTCCGTTGCTCGTGCGTATCGATACGCGTCGTGGTGCGAACGAGCCCGTTGATCCTCCGGCAAATTGCACCGACCGATCCGTCGACACGAGAGCGTCGTGTGCGGGCACGGTAGTTCATATTTCATGAGGATCGAAGCTGTATCAAGCATTCCAAGCAGGTTCCAAGTGTTTGTTACCGCGTCGATAAGGGCGGCTGGCTTGCCTGCAGGGGGGATTGCAAAAAGTAGGGGTTGTGTAACTGCAACATCTGTTGGCGAGGATCTTAAGGTCTATCCCCGCGCTGGTATATCCCGCATCTGTTGTCCGGACGTTTCGACACATCGCGGGCTTTCCTTCCCCTTGGGCTCGTTGAAAAGATTCGAGATCGGAAAGAGGCGTGCGCGGGTGGCGAATGTGCGGTCTCACGGTGACTCGGAGGATCCGCGTTGGGGTTATTAATTGAACCGACGGCTAGATTGCGATTCTGCGGATCTGGGAGCGAGATTGGCGAAGGTTTGTCGAGATTAGACGATGTGTAATTATGTGAGTTTTCTTTTCGAAGCTAAATTTTATTTTTTAAGTTACCTTCGGAATAATGTTGTTTCTGCCTGGTACTAAATAATCTAATCTAGGTATTAATTATATTTTTGTGTTACTGTCAGCTGATTTTTAAGCGAACGATCAACTTTACTGGAAGATGCTAAGCTAATATACATAATTTGTTAGAGAAGCATAGGATTGGATTGCTTTGCAATTATATTTTTGAAAATAGAATAGGTTTATTTGAGTTAATATTGTTATAATTGTAGGTAGTAGAGGTTACTTTATTCCTTTTGTTTTTCTCAGGTTTTATTCAATTTCCTAGAATATTTTATAAAGCCTATTTCAATCGTTTTTGTCTGTGTTCTTTTTATCCTTGGTAATGCTCTTTACAGGTACTGTAGTTTAACTGTTTGAGTGCTGAGTCTCTTTTCATAATATGTACCAAAAGTGCATAGTGAAAAACAGGTGAAAGAAATGAAAAATTGTGATATTGGAAAAAAGTCATAACTTGGTCAAATATTGAAATATTTTGTTAATTTTTTTTTTTATTTATTCAGAAAACTTCACATTATGACATAAAAATATATTTAAGTGCAAAATAAATACAATAAATTGTTGAAGACGAAAGTTTACTACCGCCCACAAGTATGTTTGTGGACAAACTAAAGACGCAAGAAGATCGTCGATATATCGACGACCAGCACTCGAACGGTTAAATTGTATTGAAGCTTTTATTAAACGAAGATAGTGCATATCTGAAAGCAGTTGTTAATATTTTGTACATCTTAATATTCTTATTTCAACAAAAGTGGTGTATATTTTGTTGTCATAGGCAAATTAAAGGTATTCTTGAGACTCCATTGACAAGACACGCTTCGTATTTCTGGCAATGGAACGTAAACATCGCGTTGCTCGTCTATTCGAAGCTCGAATCGTTCAGAACTGTTTAATGTCCAAAACAAATAGCAGTATCGTAGTATGTTCTGCTAGCAGAGGACTTACCAAACATACATAGTTTCCGCTCCTTTTATCGTGAAACTGTACGAAACGATCTATCAATTTCATTCCTATGATTGTAATTATGTCTCATAGCTTAACCCTTTTAGTACCGAGAAAATTTAACGAATTTACTAAGGTTTGGGAAAAAGCTCATAAAAACGAAAGTAAGAATGATATTTACAAAATTCAACAAGAAGTATATTACGGAATAAAAGAAAAAATTGAAACATTAATAACGGTTTATAAATTTATTTTGAGATAGAGCTCTCTCACGATGCAAATAATTAGGCGCCATTGCATACGCAATGATATATCGTCGTTCGGTACTAAAAGGGTTAACAAACGGTTACTATTTTAAAGCGATAGATTTAAATTTTTAAAAAGAGCACGTAGAAGCAAGTTTCTTCCGTTTAAGAGTAAAACAAGTTTCCTATCCCTCTGCTTTTGGGGGTGAACACTTTCAGCCTACCGTGAAGCGCAATTTTCGATCACAAGTCTTGCGTGAAGCTCTCCGACATCTGCTTGAATCTTTGATTTCTACCGTTGGGGGAGGCCGTTTCGGGGCGCAACTGGCACGTGAAACATTTTCCTGCGACACCGTTTTGCAATAAAAATGTAAAAAGATAGATGTGTACAGTGAAAACACTCTATCCAGTGTTACAAAATATTCAAAAAAACTGAAGATTAATTATTTTAATTAAATTAATATTTAACAGCAGTTAAAAGCAGTTAAAGTAAATAAACTACCCTGTTTCAGACCTCTACGTAGCCGTTAGAATTTCTAACTTTACTTGAAGGATAAAAAACTTATGAAACTTCGAACATATCTTAAAAAAAAATAAAAGAAATGCAAGATAAAATATTTTAATTTAGGAAGAAGCAGTATTTATATTTAATTATGAGTTAACCATTATTTCTCATAACTCATCTCCCCTTCAACTCACTTCCAAACTGCACACACTCGCCAAAACTCCAACAAATCATTTCCATTTCCCTTTCCACGCTCGACTGTTTCCTCGTGGTCGATGAAACTATGACAATTTCTCACTTCCACTCTCAAGGACCTTTTTCCCCCTTTCTTTTTCGCGTCGCACGACGATTCTACCAGCGTTCAGACGCACTTCCGCTTTAATGGCGCACCGAGACTTGATGGAATCACCGGCGATCCTTCCCAGAGGCGGTTCCCCGCGCATCGCGCCGCAGTAAATCCTGTGTGGTCGTAAATCTGCTCGGCGAGCTCTCCTCTTCCGTCTTAGTCCCTCTTATTCCCTCAGTAAATACGAAATCCGTTCGACTTCTGTCGCAGTCGCGTCACTATACTTTGTTCATCGGGAAATGACAGGAAGTATGAATAAAAAATAACTTTATAAAAAGTTCACGTGATCTACGCTGCGGCCGCAGATATTGTAGGGCGCTGGTGAAATGTCCCCTGGAAAGAATGCGGGTCTGATTGGTTAAAGTACAAGGAGCATTTTCGGCTTAAGCGTTTTATTGGGCGAAGTAACTGCACATGCTAATTGTATGGTCTAAGCATATAGCCTAAAGTAGTATTAGTAATGGGAAACTGGCGAAGTGAGTAAAGAAATCCTCTTGCCTCTGTGTCGTCCGCGACATCATTCCAGCCCCGCATAGTAAATGACCACTGAACTTACTGCTCAGGAACATTTTTTAACTACCCTAGAAAAGAGCCCTCACATGATGCATACACGTCTACGTAAAATTTTAACACTAGGTTTACGGGACCTGCCAATTTGACTTATTAATAATAATAACTATTATTCCTAGCAATGCTTGTTGATTTTTTTTATGGAGCTATACGAATATACCCTAATTTATTTCTCTTTCAACTCTGCAATTTTTAATTCTATACAATGTATTACACCTATTTCTTAGTATATGCATATTAGAAATAGATACACGAGAAATGTCCGTAAGTTTAATAATTATTCTAAATCTTCTCAGTCTTTGAGCTCACGTCTGAATCAACTTGGTCCCAAGCTTGATTTAGATACCTTGATAATTCCTGTTTAGTGTTGGAAATCAAATACGTCTTAACGAATAAACAAAAATCAATCTCCTCGAAGAAATATTTATGTAATATCGAGCTATCGGCCGAAGAGGTTCCAGGAACGGGTCAAGTGTTTTACTCTTCCCACGCTGTATTTAAGAATTAGAGGACCCTAACGAACTGTGTCCTTTAGCCTCTTCTATTCATTCGAGTCTTGCCTCTCGCTGTGTAGAGATCAGGTTCAGAAAACGGTACACTTTCCTTTCGAAATAAAGTTTAGTAAATTCTTAACCCTTTCGCTACTACGGGCCACTATAGTGACCCTCCATATAATATCGTGTAATATATATATATACGACGAGTGTATTCAGTTATGTGGTTCTCAAACTATAATCAGGAGTGTGCATGTTAAGACGTTATAAATACCCTGTTTTGAGAAAAATTTTTGTTTTTCAAAAACACCGTCAAAGCAGCCTAGGCGAAAGGGTTAAAAAGAAGAGTTATCTTTATTTCTTCCTTTTTAATCCATAATCTCCAATATTTAAAAAATTAAACCTTCTTTCCTGCTATATAGGAATCCGCGCATTAAGTTTCCCCTCTAGTCTGATCAGCGTCGACCGCGTGCAACCGTTTATGTTTCCTGACAATTCTCGCTGAATCAGGTATAGAAACCTCGATTCTCCGCACGTGACACGTTCGTTGCGCGTCCTGATTTTCACGTGGAATTAAAAATTCGCCCCGCTTCCGGCGATGTATACCGACCGAACGGGACACGTCGAGATTTCCGGTCTCTTCTCCGTGACGAGGAATTTCCCTCGAGACCACTGCGGCTGGCTTTCCCTAAGTTTCCGTCACTGGACCGTCTCTCTCTCTCTTTCTCTCTTTCTCTCACTCGTCTCGACGCACCCTCTTTCGTAGACGACGTCTCAGACGCTGCGTGGAATTCGCGTTCCGAGACGACACGATGGGAATATTCTGGTTCTTTTATTTTAAATTCTTTGATGGTAGATCGTTCTGTGCGACGGGATGGGGAAAGGATAGTTGCAGGTGTTTTGGGGACTGGAATTATTTTATTTTGTGGAATCGTTGCATAGAGGAGATGGAATTAACACTATTCCTACCACGACCGGTCAAATGACTGTTTTTAAAATTTCGATTAGAATTTCACATATACAACGTAATCGAGTCGCCTTTAAATTTTATACTTTTCCTCAAATAAACCTATAATGCATTTTTCAACATTCACTTTTTTTTTCATTGTTTATTTTCTGAGAAAAATTTGTAGTCTGTTTTACGTGAGAATGTCGCGATAGGAATAAGTATACGTGAAGTGTCGGTAGGAATAGTGTTAAATGGACTGTGCCTGTATTTATACTTCTTATAATATATAATACATTTAATACGTGTTTTGAAACATTTTCAGTATATGGTGAATTTTAGAAATTTGCAACTAAACGAAATTTCGTGATAGTTTAGTGGAACCTCGATTATCCGAGCCCCGTTTAACCGAGACTTCGAAATTTGCGACAGAGTCTCTGTTATTCGAATCGCTACGGCAAAGAAGAAAACAAATGCAATTAAACAGTCGTGCATAACCTCATTTTTCTTAGAAGTTTAAAAAATCATTACTCAACTAAATATGTAATTATCTCATTTAACTCGGATACATGTGTAACATTGTCAAAACAGTTTTCGTGACTTTAGTTTACAATTTACAATTTAAGTCCATATTATCCAAGTTTTCAGTCATCCGAGGCTGTCTCAGTCCACATTACTTCGGATAATCGAGATTCCATTGTACAATTCATAAAAATAAATCACTATCTTAAAAAATCCTACGATGTTATTTATTGAAATTAAAAATACTAAAAATTGGAAGTAACACAGCTTGATTCTTCAGCTGTAAAAAAGAATTTTGTCACAATTCAAACTGTTAAGTTTCCCTCGTTCTGTCACAAAATTCGCCGAATTCAGTCTCACGATAACAAGTTTCCAAAGTCGTTCGTTCTCTGTAGCTGTTTCGCGACACATTCAGTGTATACAAATAACACGGACACTTATTCGTATCCGAAGAGCGTCTTCTTAGCTCTAGTGTACTCGCGACTGTGCTCGCATTTCCCGAGGGGCTGCTGTGCTGGATGGAGAGGCGAGAAGAAATTGATTGAGACGTATCTCCGTCTGAGACGGATATTAAAACAGTCTGCACGGGAAACGAGGAAATAAGAGTAAAAGTGTCAAGAGGAGAATTTCCCGAGAAAAACGCGCACAAAGGTTCCGCTCACGGTTCATTCGTGCGTGTTACACACTGTTTAACCCTTTGCGCTCGAGAGGTGACTGTTAGCCACCAAATGATAGCATCGCAAATTTTCAGACTTTAGTTGGTTTGTTTATCAGTCATCGGTTAAATAGTCAGATATGTAAATTATTGGGAATGAGGTTTTATATTGTTAAATGAAATGTGCTCTTATTTGTGAAATAATACTTTTGATGGTTGATATTAGTATAGAAACCAGCGACAAAAGATGGTTGGTATCAGCCTGTAGTTATAAAGTAGCGAGCGAGCTCTAATGAGCAATGAGCATCGAGAACAACTGCGACAAGCATCGAACATTCAAGAAGGCTGATCGATAAGAAACAGAAGATTCCAACAACTTTGATAGCGAGTTTTGTCACAAGACTAGCAGAACGCAGTGGTCGAAATTCTTATAACCCCGTCCGGGTCCTTCAGACCCTTTGTTCTGTTTCTCGATGTTTTGGAACTTTCTAAAATGCCAGATGTGGCTTAGCTTCTTGAAAGAAGCCCTTGAGAAAGTACGTTAAGAGAAAGCTGGTTTATGGTTAATTTTTGCTTCGTAGTATTTCTGTATTCAATTTCCAACATAAATTTTTGTATATAATTTAACTAAACTAAATGAAGTTTACTATAAGCAAATCTTAGCAAATATTTCGAATTTGAAAGTTTTTGAAGTTAGTATCATTAGACGACTAACAGTCGTTTCTCGAGTGCAAAGGGTTAACCCTTTGAACGTTTAATTAAAGAACAGTGTCTGGTTTGAGTATTTTTACCGTAGACAAGTAGAAAATTAATTAGAAGGTTAAACGTTCACCTTATGAATGGTTTAGGTGAGATTAACATGCAATGATACGATTGATGAATACATTAATGATTTTTAAGAGAGATTTTCGGTTGTGTTGTGGTCACTTGACAGAATTGTTAAACGTCGCCGGGCTGCGGATAAATTTAGATGCGGTGGATTCTTGGAAATGGGCCATCTGCAATTATAACGTCTGCTGTATCTGCATTATTTCAAGAGAAACCCTCATTTTCTTATTTTTCCAACCGGAATTTGTCGAGTTAAGAGTTTCATGTTGTACGTGTATTCGAGTAATCGTTATTTAAATTGATCGTGGAAAACATTTTAATTGGATTTGTTATGCTTCACCTTGTACTTCTTGCTTTTCCCCATAATTCTAAAGGATAATTATACACACGTATACATATTATATATAATTATAACAATTATCTAATTATTTTTTCATTCAGTAATCAATAATTTCTCTGTACTTTTCAATTTTGATTAATTCAATGTAAATGGTTCTTAGCATAAACAAATTTTAATGAATAGAACGGTACAAACGTATACATATAATCATAACAATTATGTAATAATTTTTTGATATAATAATCAATAATTTCTCTGTACTTTTCAATTTTGATTAATTCAATGTAAATGATCCTCAGCATAAACAAATTTTAATGAATAGAACGGTACAAACGTATGCATATAATCACAACAATTATGTAATAATTTTTTAATACAGTAATCAATAGTTTCTCTGTACTTTTCAATTTTGATTAATTCAATGTAAATGGTTCTTAGCATAAACAAATTTTAATGAATAGAACGGTACAAACGTATACATATAATCATAACAATTATGTAATAATTTTTTGATATAATAATCAATAATTTCTCTGTACTTTTCAATTTTGATTAATTCAATGTAAATGATCCTCAGCATAAACAAATTTTAATGAATATTGTATGATTGGGACACTAAAATTGTTAATTCTTTGCTTCACAATCTTAACCCTTTGTACTCGAGAGGCGACTATTAGTCGTCTGACGATACTAACTACCAAAATTTTCAAATTCGAAATATTTACTAAGATCCGCCTATATTAAACGTCATTTAGTTTATTTAAGCGATATACTAAAATTTGCATATACGACTATTTATCCTATGAGCCTGAATAATAAACAAACTAACTAAAATCTGAAAATTTGTGAAACTATCGTTTGGTGACTAGCAGTCACCTCACGAGCGCAAAGGGTTAACACATTCGCAACTGGCAAATTTTCTACATTTCTAATACTGAGTATCGGCAAAAGTAATAAAATTCTAAAGCTAATTCCCGCAAATTTGTATCGTTAGGGCGAAGATAAAAATGATAAAATATGTTTTGAAACATCAACGTTGTAAATATGTGTGTTTAGCATTCAGTTATAAATAACAGGACGTGAATTCACAGCAGCGGTCGTGAATGTGTTAAGAAGAATTCGATGTTAGGGTAACAGCTTGCCACCCTTACATGGTTCTTGAATAAACCGGGAAGATGGCCGCCGATTCGTTCGATGGTGGAAAGCGGGGAAACGAGGAATTCGGGCCGATAAATCGAGCTGTCCGAGCAGTCGGATTAAATTTAATAATATATATACGGCCAATCTCGGAGAGTAGTGGGCGGCTGCCTTCGGTTCGTTAATGTTTAACTATGGTTGAAACGCACGCCGCGTCAGATGAGCCGGAAAAGCGCGAGGATGCGGCCTTTCGAGAGTTTCTTTCGCTGTTGCGTGCACGAAAGCGATTTATGTCGAATGAATAATTCAGCCAGACCAACTTCTGTTGCTCTCCAATTCTGTTCCTGCCAAATGTCTGCGTCGTAACGACTATAGTCGTTTAGGATGCGAAAGGAACACCTTGATGGTTCCTGCGGCTTTGCGATTCTATGATAATGTAGAATAGTTACGTTTAACGGGGAGTAACTTCATTTTTATGGTAGGGTGACAATTCAGAAGTTCTGTGTTGATGTCCTTAAGAAATTTGAACGTATTATCTATAGTCTTGTTACATTTATTTTTACTTTCTATTCTCCTTCGTGATAACCTTCGTAACCTTGTTTTTAACCCTTTCGTTTCGGCTGTCCAGTACGCCGACGTACCATTCTTGAATGGAAGTGCGCTACAGAAATATGCACAGTGCATGTGGTTTCTGTATATACGTTTTTCAAATTCTTAAATAACAACTGTGCTGAATAAAAGAATCATTGCTCTAATCTAACAAGTATATTTACAATTTTAAATATGAAAAGTTAAATATTTAAATATTTAAATTAATTATAAAACTATTAAAATACAAAATTATTAAAATATAAAATTATTAAAATATAAAATTATTAAAATACAAAATTATTAAAATACAAAGAACATTTAGATGCTGCCTATAAGCAGCGCTCGAAGCGAAAGGGTTAAAGATTTGTTTATCGTGTGACGACTGAAAATTTTTATAAATTTCGACGTTTGAAGTAAACAGTTCAAAACATGAAAGAAATTTCTTCCAACAGTTATCTTCTCATAAACTGTGGATCTTTCTACGAATTCGTATTTGTACAAATACCACGAAAGACAAATGGAATTTAAGTATAAATTCCTTTCATCCTTCAATAACGTGCGTTTCACTGCAGAATATTCTACACTTTTCAGTAGGAATAAATTTTTCACCTGTACATGAAAATTCTCAATCTACTACACATTATACAAAGAGATCTTTAACACTACATTGCCAGACTGAGTCAATTTGACTTACTTGTGATTTTGTCAAGTTCAAGTATCATGTGAAAGGAATAGAAGGGCGTTTGTGCTAAATGTAATAAAAAAATCTGTGAAAAATGTATTTTAAAAACAGCATATAGGGTAAAGTTGCTCAAGTCGTACCCCTTAAGGAAAAATCCGTATAAAACTTAGGATTTATCAAATAAATAGAAATTAAAAGTGTTATTCAAAACTTGTATTAATATTATTGTTATTTATTACAACGAAATTGGTAGAACATCTATTGACTCAAATGTATATTTGCTTGTGGTTGTATGCGCTGTTGTCGTTTTAGTTCGTTAAAAATTCAAGTGGTGCGACTTAAGCAACCTTACCCTATATGTAAAAAACAGTTTTGAACAAACTTTCTTAAAAGTAAAGTTTTATGTTTTTTTAAAACTTCAATTTTCATGTTTGAGTCAAATTGATTCATTTCAACCGGCGTTTAAACTATTATTTACCTAGATTATGTTGACCAAATCAAGCAGTCTTCTAACGTTTTGGAAACCTAAATGTCTACACTGTAAGACTCCAAAAATACCGTTATGATAGTCAAATTGTAAATAACCTTTTTCATCGTCGAAAAATGAAAGACTAAAATTAACTTGTACACCTAACAGATATATACCCAATATCCGGCAATCTAGTGTTAAAGCTCTAGAGAAACGGTACTAAGAGAGCGCCAAGAAACCGACACCTAAAAGCTTTGTTGCGTAAGGTCCGACGAAATTCACTGTTCTCAAATCCCGAAGCACAAGCTCATCCATAATGTATAGAGCACATCCTTTCGAGCGATCGCTCGAATCGGTCGGAACGCGTTAGCCTCGCGCAGAGATAACGCGGTGTTACACCTGTCACGGCAATTCCCTCGTACCTGGATCATGCGACCTTCGAAAAGTCGACCGCTAAGAGATTGCACCCAACAAATGAAATTACCTCGCGGCCGCTTTCTTGAACCCCTCCCGTCGATTATCATCCCCGAAACTTTCACGAGCCCGTAATAACATTGACGCTCGCGCTCGATGGATGGCCCCCGGAAGAATTTACTTAGCGAAATTTATAAATTCTTAATCAGAGGGAGGCGACGTGTTTCGTCGCCATGGAGTATAGAATGGGTCGTTCTGATCAATATCGTCGGACATATTTTTGTTAACCCTCTAATGCTAAAGTAGAGTTTGATAATCTTATCTCATAGAATCCTTAATTAATTTAATTTATTAATTAATATACGGACATAACTCAATTTATATACATAAGAGGTAAGTGCAATACAATGCATACAGGGTGTGTAGTATAATTGAAAAGAGTTTGTAGTGTGATTAGGGACTCGAAAATATACTAAATAGGCTTAATGTTTTTTGGTAAAAAGAAAATTACTTTATATTGTTTTACTGCTAATTATGCGATGTTCGATGAGTAAAATTGTGTGAGATGTATTAGTGTCCTTTCGTATTTTTATTACCAGGTGGTTTATAACAATAGCTATATTTTTACAGTAACGAATCAGAAAAAGTTATTGTCGTGAAAGTTGTATCTTCATGCATAAGTAATTCAAAAGTTACCACCTCCGACGTTAAAGAGTTAAGCATAATTTGTGTACACCAGTGGATTAAAAAAGATTGTTCGCTTCTTCAAACACCGTTTAAATGATATTTTCCAAATTCTCTCCTCCTCGCAAAATGCTTCCACAGTGTCCCGTAAACCAAACATAATTAAAATGGTTGAAAGCCAACGCCAACACTACACCTTCATTTCCCTCGATAAACGTCTGCTTATCCGTGCGCCCGTTCTCCCTCAAAGGAATCGCAATTTCTCTTCTCCTCGACTAATTTCAAGTCCCAGTCGGATGTCGTGGAGCCTTTAATAAGCGTAATACCTTGCTCCTCCGCCTCTCGATCGGTACCACGCCATCCGTCCACGACGAAGGAAGCAGAAGTAGCTTGTTGTCTCCTGTATCCGGGACGACATTGTTTACCGGGAAACAATGCTAGTAATTTCCACGCGAATCTTAAGTGGCGGCAGGGTGAAAACTTTCCAGCAGTCGATGGGACCGTGCTGCTTCGTCGGGATCGGGAGACGAGAAAAATTCGAGGAAAGGAATTTCGATTGCATTGTTTCCAGCTAAGCGAAAGCGCTCCTCCGTCGAAGGCTACGAAGACGTTCCATTATCGTACCACGACAAAGCCACGTCCAAAGTCACGGTCGATTGTTCCAACGCCGAAGGAAATATTTCTTGTCAGCTATTATCGAGTTTTTGCTTTCGAGAGCACCGGTTATTGATGACACGATTATGCCGCGTCGTGAGGCTGATCGAGCGTCCGCCCGTGAACGAAACTCCATTAATAAATTCTTGCCCCTTTCGAAGGACCTTTATTCGGCACTTTATTAATTTAGTCGTTTTGTATCGCTTTGGACTAAAAAGTGTGCCGGGATAAATTACTTTCGTGGTTCAAGCTGATGGTTCTTCGAAGTGATTTGAAGTATGATAGGCGATTTGGGAGAAACATGAAAGTGAAAGGGGAACGTGTACAATGACTAAGAAAGATATATAACACGTTCGCGGACGTGAATGCTATAGCATTCATTTTCATTATGATACAGAATGACATGAATGATATAGCATTCAAATTTTAAAACCAATTATTATTGATTTAATTTTATAGAACCTCGATTCAAATATTGTCGTGGATGCTATAGCATTCATTGAATATAACTGTTTATTTGTGAGATTCCAGCTGCTCTTACAAAATGTGTCCAATCACATTTTGGACATCACAATTAACTTAGAAAAAAATTGCGTGTCTACTTTTGCACCTTACTGAGCTTTTTACTGTCCACGAACGTGTTAAGCAGATCTAACGACATTAAATTTTCTATTAAATTAGCACACTAGAATAATAGAAGACCAACATCTTGTTCGAGCCTAAAGAATCAAAAAATTGTTAAATTGTTCCAAAAATTCCTTCTGTTTACTAACTTTCGTCTTTCCAAAAGCTCTACGATGTCACTGTTTTAAACTTAGTGATTCAAATATCAGAAGTAACCGATCCTTACGAACGTAGTGGTTGCTAAGTTGCAAAGTTGTTTAAGTTGTTAATGTTAAATTGTTTTAAATATACATTTATTAATATTCTAATCACTTTACTTTTATTTTATTCACACTTGAGTCCCATCTCTCGCTCTACTAAAATTTTGTATGAGTCTTTATTTGCGAGTTATAATACACGTGGTAATGTAGACTGACTGACTGACCGATTGATTGACTGATTGACTGATTGATAGACTGACTAACTGACTGATTGTCTCTGTATCTCTGTGTACGTATGAATGTGTGACTGTGTGTTGCGTCCAGGGAAGTTTGGCTTTTATATTCTCTAGACGCGTCTTGAGGGAGAAAATGTGGAGACATGGAAAGGATTCTGCGAGTGTTTTCCAAATTCTAATGAGACTGCTATCAAACACCCGTGGTAATGAGGGTCGGTCGGCCATTTGGGCCTAAGGACAAGCTGTCGTTCAGGCCCTGTTGTAAAGTCCATGTCAGGTTCCATGTCACCACAATTGTTAAAGTAAAATTTTCCTATAATATCATAATCAGATATCGTCGTTGTCTAAAAACCTCATCCGTCGCATCGTCCGCCATAAAACTACCCCCTCGTCAACGTCCGCTCTGCAAACCCTTTTACTCCCATCTCGAACGATTCCGTTCTCATGATCATCATACGCGAACGCCACAAGCATTACGTATCGCCTGGGGAATATCCGCTTCCTGTCGCCGAGAATCTTACCAAGAGTCGAGGTTCGATTTGTTCCAATTACGCGGAGGGGCGCCGTAAAATCTGCGGACAGGGTAGGAAGAGGAGGTGGTGTGTGTGCTCTCCTCCCCTACCCTCCCCCTGCGTCCCGTACCGTGTGTATAATCGATGTTTACCCCCGAGGGAATTTCGCGGCGTCTAACTGTCGCGTGACTCATTTCAGGCGGCGGCCTGGCGCGTCCGAAGATGACGCTGAATCTGGACGCCGGAAACGGGGTGAACAGCGGCGGGAACGCAGGTCAGCTGCCGCCGAAAAAACCTGGCGGACTCAGCCTCGGATTGCCGCTGGAGATTAATACCGCCCGTGGATCCGCAGATCTGGTTGACGTGGACCTTCCCCTGGAGAGACAAGGGTACGTCCTTCGGGCTTCTTGGCTCGCGATAACTGTCGCCGCTGTGTCTGCACGCCGTTTTCGTGAAATTATCGACGGTGTTTCCTGCCGGAAAATTTTGTCGCGACGTTTGGGAAGAACACGTCCTTCGATTCTCCCTTTGGGAATTTTATTTCGGGTGAAGTGATGTCATCGATGGGGGACGAGATTCGTTGGTTTGGCATGCGTTCGTTTTAGTATTTTATTTATTCTGCTTTTTGTTGTGTAATTGCAATTATTTGAGTTTGGGAATTTTATTTTACTTGAAGTCATCGACGGGAACGAGATCTGTTTATTTGGAGTACGTTCGCTTTAGTGTTTTATTTATTCTGTTTTTCGTTATGTAATTTCAATTGTTTGAGTTTAGGAATTTTATTTTGATTGAAGTTATCGACGGGAACGAGATTCGTTTATTTGGCTTACGTTCGCTTTAGTGTTTTGTTTATTCTGCTTTTCGTTGTGTAATTTCAATTATTAGAGCTATACAGAAGTTCACATCATTTCTTTATGGATAACCGATATTTATTTATTTGCTACTATATTTATAATTGGTCAGTATTTTCACTTTCTTTCGATTACTACTAGTTATGCCTTTGATAATTAATTTGTTAGGAATTAAACAAGCGAACGAATAAACAGAGATTTATAGTTGCATCAATTTATATAATCGATGGAAACTTTTGCACGTACCAAACAATTTTTTCTTCATTTTCTTTGTTTAATATATATGCAGGGATTATTTTATATACGCGAACTGAAATATTAGTATTTTAAAAATCGAAAAGGATAAAGGTGACAAGCTGTGTTCGAACATTTTATCCTTTTGGAACTTTCGAACTATTTCTGTTGCAGTTTCTGGTAGCTCAAGATATATTAAATTTTTCTTTCCGCTTCTCACAGATGGTACCACGGATCCATTACAAGAATCGAAGCAGAAGCTGTCCTACGACTTCTGAGAGAAGGAAGTTACTTGGTGAGGAACAGCGAATCGACCAAACAGGATTATTCTTTATCGCTAAAGTAAGTTATATTAATATTGACATACTACGTCGAGTATTCTACTTTTTATAAGAAGAATTTCTACAACCCACTGATAAATAACAAATTAAATTTTTATATTATTAACAAATATTGATATCTTTTTCTGAATTAATTCTTTTTTTAATACTTTAAATAACAGCCCATTTTAAGCAACTATCCATTCGTTTCAAACAATTTTATGTTTTCAACTTTATGTAAAATCACTTTTACATCTAGCATCGCTAATATATGTATGCAGAATGTCTCTTCAACGGTGATACAACCAAATATGACAGGTAGTGATAAACACTGTCATTCATATAGAAGCGAAACTATTATCATTTTCGTGAAAAAGGGATTCCAACCTCGGCTCACGACTTATTTCTCGAATTTATGTTAAACGTACTGCAGTTTTTTATTTAGATGGTATTAAAATCTATTAAACGAGCACATAAATTCACTTTTTCATTATGTCACGAATATGTAAACCTAGGCCATGTACATAATTTTATTTACATATGACGAAGAAAATATATAAATTAACTGCTATCACAGGTATGTGACACCGGTGGCGAACGTGTGAATATACTATAGAAGAAAGGTTCTTAAGTTTATTTATTATTATTAATATGAATAATGGCAAAAATATACAGTATACAGTAAATTCTAATTCAACTCTGCCACGTGACTCTATGTTTAATTCTCAGCTCTTTTTACAACTCTACAGCTCGGTTTTCAATTCAACCTTTTACTCTTTCGAGGAAACCCTTATAAGCCTTTTCCTCTTCTTTCCTACACTCGCTAAACATTGCCGATCCATCGGTGAATTGTCTATCGCCAACGGTATTTTCCGATGGGCCTGGCTTTCGCCTAGTCGATCCACACTTTCACTTTTCTGGTCCTTAGAACTACGATACTACGATGCTTTTGATTTGTTTTACAAGGTAAAATGGTTCAACAAACCTAACGTCGAACCATACGTTATTTTCTCATTTCCAGAAGCGCCCGTGGTTTCATGCACATGCGTATCCAAAAGAACGAAGAGCTGAACGCGTACATTCTGGGCCAGTTTAGCAAGCCGTTCGACAGCATACCGGAAATGGTTCGTCACTTCAGCGTGAACCGTCTTCCGATACGTGGCGCCGAACACATGTGTCTTCTGCATCCAGTCATAGCTCAGCTTTTGTAGCGCATCTATCGTAGCGCCGTTTAAAGGCGCTTCCCACTTTTTGATATCCCCTTTACCTCCGACGAATACGTAAACAGAAAACCTGAACAGTACTCTGAAAGTTGTTTGTAAAAAAGAAAGAACGAAAGAAAGAAAGAGAGAAAGAAAAACAGAGAGAGAGAGAAAGAACGAGAGGGAATTTGTTGCCCATAAGAGGCGATACTGCGCAAGGAAATGTAGAGTACGAATGCGAGGACACTTGGTACTTCCATTGAAATTTCTATTCCAGTCTCGAGTTCCGATATCCAGGCTGTATAACGACGAATTTTTTCCGAGCTTCCGAGTCAAATCGAAGAGGGAAACGTTAAGAAAAGGTGAAAGAGAGGAAAAGAGTGAAAGAAAACAGCGATCGGATCGATCGAGACGGACGAAACTATTTACGGGAATAACACAGTACAAAGCTTAATAATCCGCGAAGAGAAGCTTGTTTCTGTAGACTTAGCGAGCGACCTTGATGTTAATTCTATTCCTTTTACGTAATCCCATAACGATTGCATCGACGCCTGTCCCGCGTCGGGTAGAAGCTTTGTTAGCTGCGACACAAAGGATTAGTTGACCTAGGATGTTAATTGCGACGCTTCGACGATATTATCCCGACCGTAGGGACGAGCTCTCGTTGTTCCGCAAATCGGACAGTAGGAAAGTGCAGCGCTTTTCTATCGAAACGAACGTTCAGGAATGGGATCAGAGGTTCGACAGTAGCGTTTCATAGAAGTCTGTGTCGTCTTCCTTCAATAGAGTATCACGCGAATCTATCTCCTCTCTGTTAGAGGTGTGCATGCTTTATTTTCGCGAGACGGGTCGATTCTTAACGTTCGATCGATTAACCGGTTGTGTACCAGAGGGTTTTCAAAAAGTACGGTTGAAAAACGCCAAGATCGCACTGCTATGATTGTGTCGAAAATAGCTGAGGAGTGCAATAGCGATCCTTTAGTTATGGGTCGAAAATAATTGAAGAGTGCAATGGTGCTCCTTTAATTATGGGTCGAAAATAGTTAAAGAGTGCAATGGCACTCCTTTGATTATGTGTCGAAAAAAGCCAAGGAGCTCAATAACGCTCCTTTAATTATGCCTCGAAAAAAGCCAAGGAGCTCGATAGCGCTTGTTACAAATTAAATATATATACATATGTGTATATACTATTAATTTATAATAGGTAACAATGAAATACAAAATGTATTACTTGGATTACTGATAGCAGTAGCGATGCGACCAGCATGCGTCTGAAAGGTTGTCGTCAAGTTGTCTGTATCAGTCAAATGCGCTGGGTTTTTTCGACACGAAATCTAAAGAGCGCGAAAACGGCTCATGGTAGGCAAACGGTTAATAAAGTGGCTTCTGCACATGGCGGATGGAAGGAACGAATCATTGAAGATCCTAAGAGAAAGTAGTATCTCGATGAAGCGACGTTTGTATGTATGTATGTACACGAGATGGACCAGTTGCGGAACCGCTGGTGGTCTAGAATGGCGAACGATCGTCAAAGCACCGCAAGAGCTTTACAATATGGTTGTTCCTTGTGCTCGTGGCTCGCGAAGCCGCGAGTTTCGTGTAAGAAACTAACGACGGGATCAGAGTCGCTGTATTACAAGCTGGTAATCTAGCTTGGCGCAAGGTAATGCATACATGTAGTTAGATTTAGGTGTACACGTAGCCGGCCGACGTGGCCTCTACGAAGGAGCTGGAAGCCAAAGAAAAGAGGTAAGTCGTGTTTCTTTTTTTTTTTCGTTCGTGCGAGGAAAGAGCCAGAGGAACGAGGAAGTGAACGAAGTAACGCGGTTACGTCCGCGATTCAAATGCCAAAGTTTAACGCTAATCGTGTAATCATTTAGTCAGGGTTTAGTTGTTCGTCGTCGTTGATAAGCGAATTAGGCTTATTGTCAGACCAAGTAAATTGGACGACAGTTTACGTTTACGTTTGATGCTGCGAGTCGAAAACGATGAGAGAAAGAAGAGAGAATGGACGCGAAAATGATAATGAAGACGATGATGATGATGATAATGATAATGATGATGGTGATGAAGGTTTTTCGTCCGGGCTGACCAGGTAAGGCGAAGAGAGAAAGAGAAGAGGATACAAAGACGATCGAGGTCAGCCAATCCGAACCATCGATGGCTCGTCACTCGAGTCATCCGTCCGACAGTCTCTTATTTTTGGGAGATTTTTGTGAGAGGAGGCAACCGATACATATTTTTTCATGTGATACGAATTTGTTACAGAGATAGCCTAGTTTCACCTGTGATCTGTTACTTAGTTCCCTTTATCCGTGTCTGTTGGTCGCTGTGTGCAATATTCTCGTACGTACGATAATTATGGTAAACGATAATAATAACTATTAACAATAAACGATAGCGTGTAACGGTAAGAAACGATTAACGGATAATGGTAATCTAATTAAGCCGCTAATATTGTAATCGGGTAATCAGCAACGACGCGTGATTAGGCGCGACACGAGAAGACGTCCGTGGTGTTACAATAATACGTTTCGGGGTGTGGATTCGAAGTCGCGACGGGGTTGTGAGCGAACCTTCCGTGTTCCCGGAGGTCGTCGAGTCCGTGATTCACTCGAAACCCATCAATTTTACCTGTCGCCGATTTAGAGCAGTGGTGGGCAAACTTTTTTAATGGGGGGGGGGGCACAAAGTTGAAGAAATTCTAGAGAAGGGCCGGAATTATCGAAAAAATGCATTTTGTGTTAAAGCTTTTAATCATAATATTATTACGGTTCCAGCTGTGACGAAGCAACTTCACCTATAGGTTATGCATCTATTATTCTACTAAGTAGAACCTACTTTATACTTCTCGACCGTCAAAACGTAATTATAGCGGGCCATATACTATCCATGTCGATGGACCCTCGGCGGGCCGTACTTTGCCCATCACTGATTTAGAGTGACCTAGCGAGACCGCATCACACGCGTAGGCGAGTGCCATCAATGTTTTACCCTCGTAGAATGTGTCGAATAATTTCGTCTAGTCATTGTTTAGCTGCCGATGGCTACGCTCCATTTCCAAGTTTTGTCGATTTCGTTTGAAATCACGCGACAACGTGATACTAGTCGTAGCGTATTCGTTTCGTTAAGTTAATTCCTGCCCCCGTCAACGTTGTATTCTGGCACTCTCTACCACATTCTCCTTCGTCGATTAGGTTTGAGTGTAACACATACACGTTGTACTTTAAGCTGCCAGTATTATTAACTGTAATCGATAATGCATATCCATGTTAACGTTTAAGACATTATATTGTCCCCCGCACCCTTAACGGATGATTATGAGGAACGAAGAGGAGAAAGAAAAAAAGAAGAAGAAAGAAACAAGGGAACGTATAATCTATCTGTACGAATATATTTATTTGGCATTCTATTTATTGCATTGTGTCGTTACAAGCCGTATGACCTTACTGTCATCGGCTCCGTGTAATACCGTTGATTTAATCGTAAGATCATAGCGTGGTAATTCATGGTAATCTTATTATTATCCTTATTATTATTATGATTACGATTATTATTATTACTAGATATTAACGAGCGTACGTATGTAGATCGAGACGTCATTTACCAAAATGAAAACAAAAAAAAATACACACACACACAATTACGCAAGAACAAAAGGCAGTCGAAAATTATTGTGGTAGACACTAACTTGTAGATACTTCCTGTACCTTGAAATTTATATGAAGTGTAGCATTTAGCTCCGGCGTATACACCACTACACGTATACATAAATATTCTATTATTATTACCAAGAAAAAAAAAAAAATACACTAGCGCATAGTCGTTTATAGGAGGGGTGCAATCCAAAACGTGGGCGAGATCGGAAGCGATCGAACGGATGAGACAGGTAACGAAGTCCGATAAATTATATTGACGCAGTTCGAGCGCTGTGTACACACTCTTTATGTAAACGGTTTTCGAACGGTGCGATGTGCAATAAACGAAGTAAGAGCGATCTAGTGCGGTCGTGCGATGCGTGGTGCGAGCCGGTATTTTTGTTTCAGCATGACAAACCACCGATGTTCCAAATCGACTTCACTAGATAGTCTTGTGTACTCTGAAAACTCCCTCTTAATAATAAAACATTTAATAAAACGATACGCGTTGTTTCCTTTGCCCTGTCGTTGCTTGAGATTTTCGTCGAAATCGTTTAATGGTTATGCATAATTAGTGTATAGCGTGCACAACGATTGATTTAATTTAGCCACTTATGAGCTCGTGTAACATTTAGGTCACATGCTAATTTATTGACATTTTAACAAGTAATTTATTTTTTTTTTTCATGAGCTCTGGCGTAAACATATTACTTATATAATGTTCTATAACGTAAAAATGTTTAAACTAGAAAATTTATCTTTCATCTGAATGTATAGGATCATAATTATTGATTTTCTGTTCCATTGATTTTTTTTTATATTTAAAACAAAAATTCGGCTCATAGAGGGTTAAGATTTTGTAAATTAATAACTTGTACGCTTCGAGCAGCAACTTAATGACGCTCAAATATTTAGGGGTTTAATGCAAATGATGCAAATGTTACAACGGAACAATTAGGGATAGGCAGATACCCGAGTGTTTCGGACAACTTGATTGTTTCGGGTTGACTTACGTCAGGAAAAAATTAATTTTGAACCTAACGATAATTGTATGAGTAACTATGTACGAGTAACTACCCAAATCTGTTTAGGTTTCCGTAACAATTAGTCTACTCAAGAATTTGTAAGCAAATTTCGAGTACCCGTATACCCTTATACATAGTACAGTATAAGATAGTATAAGATATAAGTAGATTAGATAATATATTGTTTCTATATATTCTTTGCTTTATATAAGCAAAACGTACTTAAGATCGTTCTCAAGGCAACAAAAAGGCTGCCTTGCATAATAGTTCTGAGGAAAGCATCCACTGAGAAGATTGTACTGTATAAGAATAGTTTGATATAAATTTTCGATCTAAAAATCTTTATTTTTTGCATAAGCCATTTAATCTACTAAAATAAGTCAGATATGTATGTACATATTATTCTGGGACAGCTAAAAGAAGGGACAGTTAATTTATTGATTTTTCCTTTTACAATATTTTACATATTAAATCGTTCACAATACAGCGCTTGATTTTACAATACACAAGGACTTTCAAAAAATATTTTCATAGAAAATGTTTCACGACATTTTACAATAGGATATTTTAATCTCATTTAATCCTGCTCTCCCATTTCCTCTTCCTCGTCCATGTATTGAACAATCTGGTCACCAGGTTCTTGTCCATCTGCGCGCATAACAGATTCTTGATCTTCCATTTCTGCCGCTGATGTTTCCGCAACCTGTGCAACAAATGATCAACAATTTGAGTATCATTTCAACTGAATAATCGAATTCTTTCATTTCTTTACCTCCTCTATCACTTCTTTCGCTATTTCCCGGGAATGTCTTCTCAATATCTTCTTTTCTGTTAAAATTATACCAATACTGTCGTAATCATTATTAAAACACACAGAATAAAGTAGTGTTTCGCAAAACTTATAATCTTATAAATGTGAAAAACAAAAGGAAACTAGCCTCGTTCTTTTACTGTCGTAATCGTTGTTAAAACATACATAATAGAACAATAGTTTCGCAAAACTTATAATCTTATAAATGTTAAAAACAAAAAGAAACTAGTCTCCTTCTTTTTCTGATAGTGTACTAATAATATTAAGAAAAACAGATCATTCGATAATTCCAACTGTTCGCTTCAACAAAAACACACGGAAAAAATGTAAAAGAAAGTTTGATAGATAAAATTCAAAGCGTAAAAATACCTCTTTATTTCGAGTAGAAACGTGTGAAACTGTTAAAATCACTTAGAAAATAAAGGTAATCCTAACCGAACGAATGAAATTTATATAAAGCAAAGAATAAGATGTTTATTCATCTTGAACGTACTCGTGGGTGTGGTAGTGGGAACAGAGGATTGCTTTTCGACAGGTTTTCGCGATGGCACAGAAGAAATTGATGGTCGTTCCTAAAATGTAATTAATTAATTTCCTGTTAACTACGTAACCGTGACACGTGCACAGAATTGATAATTACCGATTGCCGAGCTTCATCACTGTGATCACCGCAGTACGAAGGCCCGCAAACATCGAATTTATCCGGCATCCTTCTGCTTTTATACATCTTACCGTCCTTACCCTTCACCATCCCTTCTGTCAGCTGAATTATCTCCGGTCCCCACTGAGTAATGAAGTGACCCATTCGCATAACCCTTTGCTGAGGAGTCGTGACAGTGTGACTTCCGCCGCAGTATCGATTGCACAGATGATCCCTAGATTAATCATATGTTTTGGATCA
The DNA here is from genome assembly GCA_033822845.1 of Tetrapedia diversipes. Classification (NCBI taxonomy): domain Eukaryota; kingdom Metazoa; phylum Arthropoda; class Insecta; order Hymenoptera; family Apidae; genus Tetrapedia; species Tetrapedia diversipes. Next base: position 95,541 of record JAOPTO010002338.1, read on the forward strand.
TATCATTTGCTTTCAATTTCCAGAAAACAGTAATAAAAATGCTTATGAACTTGGTGATCATTAACAATGATTAATATCGAATTGATTTGACGAGAATCGAAGACAATTTGTAAATCAATCTTTAACTGGTGCAATGAGATCTGATGGACCCTGTAAGATACTGTAATTTTATATAATTATTTATATAATATAATTTATATAATTTATATATATTTAAAATTTATAAAATTTTGAATAAAATTTTATTCGCATTGCTCATCTTCTTCAAGACACACAAATTTAGTGTTTAAATACGAATAATTAAAATGACAATGTAATATTTAACCCTTAACGAACGAGCGCATTTTTCTAACATTTTCTATAACGGATTTTTAAGAAATTAATTGTTTTATTTCCAGAGCGAGAAAAAGTGAACAATTAATATCGCTTTATTGGATTTTATGTAAATTTCCAGTAATAATACGTATATGAACAGATATGTCCATACAAAAGAATATTGAAGTGAATATTACAGGAAAATAATAGGAGGTGAAATAAACGATAGATTTGCTTAATGTATTTATACAAAATTGCTTATATTCTTTGGGGTGTAATATTTCTTCCAACAGTCCCCTATGTGAATACCAGCTTTTTTAGTACAAGTATCGCAAGTATCGCATCATTTTTTTTAAATATTTATAACGTCGCGAATATGGCAGCATTCTTTCGCTAAGGGTTAATATAAAAATGAAGATGTTAAGGAATATCGAGATGAAGGAAAATATATGAAGGCAATAAACGTGCATGGAAATTCAGTGATGAGTGATGAACACGTGTTTATCGTTAGACGAAGCATATTTTCTTAAGTCTAAACCCAGTACCTAGGAGTCTTTGCAAGCGAGTCTGCTGGCGAACTCTTCTGTTTCTTCGTCTCTTCCTGAATGGCTGCCTCAAATTGAATCATGTTTCTGCTATGAGGTAATCTTCTGTGTTGCTTTCTCACCTGATCCAATTCGTAAGTCAGATACGGTTTCATGCTCATGGAGCATGGCAACGGTTCCGTTCTAAATTTGTGACCGGCTTGCATTCTCATAACGACGTCCTTGTCGCAAGATATACACTGGACGTCTCTGATAATGTAGGAAAAGTTTAACCAAATTAGAAAGAAAAGTTTCGATCGCAATTAAACACGGTGCACCAGGCACACTAGTGGGAAATAAACATAGAAAGTTTACCTGAGAAGTTTCTTGGTCCCGGCAGCTTCGATTTCTTGTCTGGCTTCTGCCACCTTTCTCAGCCTCTCCTGAAGCGACTTCAGTCGATTGTTCACGAAATCTTTCAACGGCGACATTTCCATCTTGTCAACTTTCCCCTCGATGTCCTTCTGCACTTCCTCCAACGCCTGCTGCCAGATCGTTTCCTGCTGTCCTAACTTACTGATGGCGTCCTCGAGCCCTTGAGCGAGATCGTCGCAAGCGGCGTCGAATTGATCGTACGAAACCTGGAATATTTTAAACGACAAGTTATCGAATAGTTTTGTCTTTCACGAGTGAGTGTTTTTCGGCGGTTGAAAATCTTGAAACCTTTCTGTCTATAGCTTGAGCGTCAGCCTTTTCGGCAAGAGCGTCCTCTAGATCTTCTCTGTCAGCTTTGATGGTTTTCAGCAGCTCTACTTGCTCTAAGAGCGCCTGCAAACAACAAAATGTATTTGAAATAGTAAAAAGAGAGACATTAATTAAAAAATGATAATTAGAAAATGACTGTATGAAGGAATCATCCCTGGGAGAAGTTTAATGATTCAAGAATGTTAACAAATAAAAAGTACTAAAAAGAAGTACGTTATTTAACTGTTTGAGTGCCAAGCGGCACGATCGTGCTTCTTCTGTCCTGTCATAATCACAGCAGACTTGATTTCTTTTGATGGACGACTTTATGATTACCCTTCAGTCTTAGGTAAAAAAAAATGAAATTGGAGTAATTTTATTCTCAGGAGACTGTAATCCTACTAAACTGTAGGAAATATTTATTGCATGTAAGCTAAAAACAGCGAAATCGCGCTCTTTATCATTTTTGGACATGGAATATGGCAAGCGCCGCTCGGCAATTTTCGATCGGGAAATAAGAAAGGCCCATGGCATTCAAACGGTTAACCCTTTCATCAATATGGACGGCGCGTTTTTCGTATGTCAGTCGCTACAATTGGTTGGCCACTGACTAGTGACCAAAACAGTTCCCGGAAGTTTAATACCATTCTTAGGAATTAAAAATAATAATGACAAAGTAATAATGGCATATTTAGTTGCTATGTTACATAGGACAATAAATTCCATGTTGATTTAATCAGTAAATCAGTAATGAAGGTGTTATAGTAAAAAAATGCAGAGGGCGTAAATTTACGGCTTTCGTATATATTGATGGATCCGTGGAGACGTATATTTACGGTTTTCGTATATATTGATAGACTTGTGAAAACGTATATATACGTCTTTAGCACTCAAACGGTTGAAGAAAAGAATGACTATAGGATAGCTATAATATAAACAATAAAAACTGAAATAAAAATAGCAGAGATCACAAATAAGTATTTCGTGTAAAATACTGACGTTAAGATGCATTTCACGGTTCTCGCGATCATCGATCAGACGATCTGCAGTTTGGTTCAACTTCTCCATTTCATTCTGGATCTCATGGATCTTCGAGACTAAATCGTCGGTATTAGCGGGCTCTTTTATACCAGCCATCGGTGCACTGTCCACTTTCTCGAGCAAACACTTCACATCCTTCTCCAGTTTTGAAACTCGTTCCTTTATGGCTTGCAGCTCCTCTTTCCCTATCTGTTCCATCGCTGTACTTTTGCTCATTGTATCAGCTCTTGCAGCCTCTGTATGCTGGTCCCTAGACGATAGCGGTTGCGTCACCACTTTTACCACTTCTTCATCATCGGCAACTTTAGGCTCATCCATCTCCTGTTCTTCGTACCGATGCTTGTCCTTATTTGTATCCTTCGATTTCGAACATCTGCGAGCTTCTTCCATTTCTATGTAAACGCGTTCAATAAATTTGTTGAACTCAAACAGAACAGCTAAGAAATTAACTGACGTATGATTTTAAATTGTAAATATTGTTCGCTTAAAACGTATAATATCAAACATATTAGATCAAATAATTTAAAAAAAAATATATCCACGCGAATATTTCAGAAAATTAATTTCTAGAATTTTAAGCATTTTAATTCTACTTTCTAATTTCTGAGGTTTCAATGGTCACGCAGTGTTATGGATATTTTAGTAATTTTCGAAGGTTATAAGATTCCAAAGTCTCTCGTATTACATTAAAAATAATCAGGATTTATTACAGAAAAAAGTATTTCAAAAGGACCAAATCATGCTTGGTAGATATTAAATACCAAAATTAACTATTGGTAGTTTATCCAAATGTTCTCATGTCCCATTGGTAGACTGGATATTTTTACATATATTTAAGTTTCCCGTAAACAAATAAGCATCCACAATTCATTCGTCACAAATACAGTGACTCATAAAACTGATCAAATACTCGTTATCCTTTTAGTTCAACTACTCATACGAATACCAAACCCTTTCTCAACAAATAACCACCAATAAAATTCAAAGAAATGTCTAAAAGAAAATTTATCCGAAAAGATAATTAAACCATAAATGTATCATTAGATTTGATCAAAAGTACGATTCACTCATTCGATCAATCTCGAGGATCATCGTGATTACTTAATTATTCCTAATCTTTAAAATTACCAGTTTTCGCCTTATTAATCTTCTCGTCCACCTTCTTCAGCTCGTCCTTCAAATTATGCACTTCCATTTGCAACTCTGCCACGTTGTTGTTCATTTCCTTAACGTCTATTCCTCCTAGAAGCTGGGTTAACGAAACTCGTTGCACCGCCTGAGGATGTTCGCCTGCATGCTCGCTCGGTTCAGCAACAGCTTCCGCCGCAGGTTTAGCGGTCTCAGCCGGAGTGTGGACAATCTCGACCGATTCACCACCTTCCGCGATTATCTGCAAATTCTGCACGACCTGATCCAAATTGGACAGAGCAGCCTCTAAGTTCACCAGCCTCATCTCCAGCTGCGTCGTCGTCGTCTCATCCGTTGCGGTGGGCGTCGCGTCGGATTTCATTACATCTTGCACCATTTGCGTCAGCTGCAAACGAAGTCTCGTTTCACTTGCGTTCTTATCGTTTCTTATAGTTTAACCCCTTGCACTCGAGAGGCGATTCTTAATCGTCTGACGCGATACTAACTTCAAAAATTTTCAAATTCGAAATATTTACTAAGATTCGCCTATATTAAACGTCATTTAGTTTAGTTAAGTGATATAGTAAAATTTACAAATATGACTATTTAACCTCTGAGCCTGAATAATGAACAAACTAACTAAAATCTGAAAATTTGCAGAACTATCGTTTGGTGACTAACAGTCACCTCTCGAGCGCAAAGGGTTAACTCTTTCGCTGTCAGGGGCGAGAAATTTCGATCCTACGATGTCACAGGTACGATGCTACCAACGAGATATCTCGTATACTTTCATTATCGACAAGAAGCGCTTTATTCAAAAATTTTTCTCAGACGTTTTACTGTTTTTGTAAAAATTTATAAAATATAAAATCTGTTTAAAAAAGCAAACATTCTATTACACATTGCATATTTCAGAAAAATTTTTAAATAATATTATAAAATATTATATTTAATATAATTAAAATTGTATTTAATTTTTGATATTAATTTAATATAATATAATATTGTGTTTATTAGTAATTAAAATTATATTTAATTTTTGATATTAATTTAATATAATATAATATTGTATTTATTAGTAATTACAATTATATTTAATTTTTGATATTAATTTAATATAATATAATATTGTATTTATTAGTAATTAAAATTATATTTAATTTTTAATATTAATATAATATAATAATAATTATTATATTTAATACCAATTAATATTATATTTAATTAATTAAATTATATAATGTTAATTAACTATAATATTATATATAATAATAATAATATACTTCGTTCCTACAATGAAAGTATGCGAGATGTCTTGTTTATAACATTGTATAGACATCGTAGTAACGATTTATCTGGTTCATAGCATTGTATTTACGAGATTATGATAAAGAAATATTTCGGTTAAGTAGCTTTGTGCCTATAACATTGCAGAACCGTGACATCTGATCTTCGGTAGTGAAAGAGTTAATCTCATCCAATCTCTTCGAGGACAGGTTTTTCAGATTGTAAGAAAAATGCGACTGATGTTCGTGTTTATAGAAACTGAGTTATTTGCCAAAAGACACACATTGTGTAACATGCGAGAACAAAATTTCAAGAATAATTAAATTGAATAACTTATTTCAAATCGATGGAGCAGCTTTAGGAGTAGTTAGGAGTTAGTTATTAGGAGTAGAACCACGTTGGAGAAACAGAATTATTCTCGAAACTTTTGTATTAAAAAATCTACCAGACATTTTCATTGCCAAATTAAGTAACAATTAAAACCGTCAAGCTATACCTTCTCAATACCTTGTTCACTGGCGTCCAATCTTTTGGTAATATTGATCATTTGCCAGATATCGCTCACGGGATCAGTTATCTTGCCTTTTAGACGTTCGATAAGTTCTGGAGTCGTTGACAATTCTTCCAATATTCCGAACCGCTTCTGAAGCTCGTTCACCTGTTAAATAATCGCTGTTACTAATTGGTATACATAAAAATAATTAACGTGTGCACAAAGCGTAAAAAGAAACGACGTGTTGTGTCTTTTACATACAATTCTATATTTACTGTTAAAAAAAAAAGAATAAGATGTAATCGTTGAAGGATGGTTTGAATTTACGTAAACGTATTTTTATTACACTGTGCTCGAGTCGTTTGAAATTCAACGCGGTCGGTGTTGCGCCGTCAACAATCGGTTCCACAAAAATAACAGTTTCCACTCCAGTTTCTGCTCCGGGACCAACTTTTTGTCTTGTACCTTTCACTTTCTTCATGTCCGCGTTTTTATCATCGCCTACTTGCTCACCTGCTGCCTCTGCAACAGTTTCTCAAAATGTTTTATCCTGCAACTATCAAACACAGTACAAGAATTCTTGGTGATTTCTTAAATAATTTTGTTACAGACTTTTCTTATTCACTCGCCTTTGTTGTCTTAAGTTGTTTACCGAGTAGCAGGTAAACGTTGGCTACCAGATAGGGAAAATGATTTAAACAAATTACAGAAATAACAAACAAAATTCATATTTTGAACTGGCCAGTAACATTTTTGTGTTTACTGTGTTTCCTTTAGAAGAAAAATTCAAGGTATAAAACATACTGTCTTTTACAGACTTCTCTTATTCATTACATTGTCTACAGAGTAACAGGTAAAAGTTGATTACCAAATAGAAAAAATAACTTAAATAAATTATAGAAATAACAAACAATATTCATATTTCAGCTATCTAGTAATATTTTTGTATTCACTGTGTTTCCTTTAGAAGAAAAATGATAGGGTATAAAAAATACTGTGTTTTACAAACTTCTCTTATTCACTAAATTGTCTACAGAGTAACAGGTAAAAGTTGATTACCAAATAGAGAAAATAATTAAAATATATTATAGAAATAACAAGATTCATATTTTGAGCTAGCCAGTAACATTTTTGTGTTTACTATGTTTCCTTCAGAATAAAAATTATAGGGCATAAAAAATGATATTTTTTAATATAAAAACCTTGCACTGCATCAGTTTTTTTACGTTCCGTAACGGGCGCACTCGTAGACTTCACTTCAGTATCTTTAGCTTCTGCATATGCAACGATGATTTTTGAATTAAATAATGTTACAGGAAATGCATTGTTGGTAACTTGCAATACCTTTTCTTACCATCAGTTACTACGTCCGCTTTCACGCCAGTAGCATCAGCAGTGCGTTTCTTTTCCTTGCCCGTTTCATCGATAATACTGTATTCTTGCAGATAAAGTGTTGGGCCTCCTCCTTGGTTAGCTACCAATGTCTAGGAATGTTTGTTATTTCACAATTTCGGTAGTATTCGGCAAATTTGACCAATTTTATCAGCATAAACATTCGATGGGTATTGATCAGACGATCGAGCTACATTTTTTATTAACACGTTCGTCTCCACGTCAACCCATATTTAGATGACGCTCTTTTTTCTAAAGTTAACACTAGATTGCCGGAGTGAGTCAATTTGACTCACTTGTGATTTTGTCAAGTTCAAGTATCATGTGGAAAGAATAGAAGTAAGGACGTTTGTGCTAAATGTAATACTAAAATCTGCAGAAAATATATTTTTAAAAATGCATATATATGTAAAAATTGTTTTGAACAAACTTTCTTAAAAATAAAGTTTTATTTGTTTTAAAAACTTCAATTTTCATGTATGAGTCAAATTGACTCGATTCAGGCAAAATAGGTATATACCAAACATTCGGTAATCTAGTGTTAAGTAGAATTTTTAATTGGAATTTTAAAAGGAATTCAATGGAATAAGTATTGAAGTATACTATATATATAAATATAAAATATATAAAATAAAAATAAAAAGTTAAAATTTTTGCTGTTTTTATATTTTTTTACCCCAGTTTTCTATGCTATCGGATCTAGACCCAGCGAAAAACTCGTTGGTACGTGTTAATTCACAACTGTAAATCTTTTTTTTTTAATTTACCCACCAGTGAATTTACAATTCGTTTCAAAGGAACATTAGGTAAATTATTTTATCGGTTTGGTCAATTTAGCATGAAGATACTCTCCCAATGGATCGTATCTGAGTGTAGGTAAATCTAACGCTTAATTATTTTTCCGATAAACGTGCTTTTCTACGCTTTCTTAATTTTCGAATTAATTATTGGAATTATGAGTAGCAATTACATTTCAATCAAACGAATCTGACGACGGAAAATATTTTAATCAATTTTGTGGATCATTGTACAATGTTCGAAAATAATATTCAAACACAATGCACCTTTATTATAGTTCCCACTGTAAATGTGTATGCAAATAACAATCTACAACAACCTGTATCCATTTAATTAAAATATACTCTAGTCATCTTATATACTTACATTAAATGTTAAGAATCAACATAGGAATGAAACAATACTTTACCTTAAAACGACTAGCATCTTCGCCTCGATACTCGACTTTAGTGGTCCGCAAATCAATCTGATGCAGTAAAATGTGAAGGAAGTTGTGGAGTATCCTTAAATTCACCGCCCCGACCTAGACGCGAACGTAAAACGATGTACCTGTCGTTAAAGTTTTACTTATCGCTCGTTTCGTTTGAACGAATGCAATTTCGTGCACGATGATGGAGGACAACTAAATTTTCGTTACTTCTGGCGTGCCCAACGCGAGGTCCAACATTTCAGGTAAAGTAACCTGTAGGCTGGCTACATCGTTGTTGGTGGGGGTTGCCGGGGATGCACGCGGTTTCGCGGTTTTCGCCGCCATTCTCCTTCACTCGAACAATTTTCCTGGGTGATCGTTGAAAAAAAACATAATAGAAATTTCTGTCGACTTTCCGGTAACCCTCCTCGATAATTGTAACTCTCAGCTGTCGCGTGAACATGTCATTTCGATGAATTAACGATCTTCTCCTGTTCGATTGTGGCATCGTAAACGACAGTGCAGAGAAACAGACATTGGTAAATAAATTGAATTACGCGGTTATTACGGAAGCCTCGCGTTTCATAATAATCCGTTTAGCGTAATTTGACAGAAAATACGTATCTGTTCAAATTCAAAATGGTTTGATTGTGAGGAAATTAACATTAAATAAGAACAGTGCGTAAGTTGTAGTTGTATAGATGTCTATTGTGAGAGAACAAGGAAATTTCATTCTTTATTTTGTACAGTTTCAGAAAACGTGATATTCCTGGAAAATGTTTAAGATTTCTTCTAACATTAAAGTCACAGTGTAGTTCATAATACTATGTAGCAATATTAATATTAATAACACTAATTTATATTAATATCAATATTAATAACACTAATTTCAAACGTTTTAAATTTGTTCAAACCCTTTTCTGTGTATTTCGTGACAAAATTATTGCTTTACCCCCTGATCACGTTTTGATTATTCAAAAAAGAGTTTTTTCTGAATCTGAACTTTTTTATTTTTCAATTTTTTAAAGCACATTACGAGCACAAATTATGCAACATCTTTTTTCAGAGCACCATTACTTCAGGTAGCGCCCTGTGTTATAAGATGTATATATAAAATTAAAGATAAAATTACATCGAAAAGTTATAAAATTAAAAGGTCTCATTAAAATAAATCAATTATCGCAATGTATACGGTGAAGTACTTGAAACGTGATAAACTCATTTGTTTGAAAAAATGATCCTGGAAAAAATAGAAAAAAGAAGTCATATATAATTAATAATGGATTCGATTCATTCTCTTTTTTCAACTAAAAAAACGGATTACAGTCACGAAGAAATATAATATTTCAATTATTAAGTGCAAAATTTTATATTAAATACAATAAATTGTATATTAACTTTTATATTAAACAACAATAAACGAAAAATATAGCTTCTCTTATTAGAAGTTCGCGCTGAGTCGTTCTGCGCACAGCGTTTTACTGCGCAGTCGCAGCTGGCTGCCGGTCCGTGGGGCTACTTGGTCAGGCCCTTTCCGGCGTGGGACGCCATCGCGGTAGCACTGTGTGACAGGTGGAATGCAGTTCGTTCGTAATTGCGTAATCGACCCCCGTAAATGCATTCCTACGGGCTATAGCTTTGTAATTTCGCGTTATTTAACCCGTTCGCTACCATTAGTAGTCGGAAGTGTTAGATTTTTATTTGTATTTTTGTTTAAATCATCATTTCGATATAAATTCAATTCGCCTGCGGTATTTCGCGATCGGCGGGAGTGTTAGACTTTTATTTTATATTCTTTTAAACAACGAATCGTATGGTGTTTTCTACCTACAACATCAGACTACATGGTGGATACATGTTGCTGACCATCTACCCGGTGCAGCCTATGGGGAACCTGGAAGACACGTGATGCTCATCAGGATACAGTGAGTCGCATATTTCATTATTCCTCCTATTCCCAATCATGTCGTAGGACGAATGGTCCGAAACGACACGGGAATTGGTTGTATTTTTCATTATTATTGCGAGCATAGTGATCACGAATATTTTATTACTCGTGTACACTGATATATTATTTGTTAGGGCTTTCTTGTATCTTGCGTTTGCATAAATTTATTACATACATTTTGATTTTGTATGATTTAAGAATTTTACACAATTTTATTGTATTCAGTATTATCTGCATTAGAATTTCATATTATTTCATAATAATACTTCGACCTATTACACGCAAAAACTGTCGAAGCACGGTCGAGCTTGCTTGCGTAATATAAACAAGAAAGCATTTCGCGACGAGCTGGCAGGTGGTATCGAAGCGACAGCTGTTGAACACTTGTTTATTGTCTTCGATTCTTAGAATTGTCGCTTCGATAATCCTACCACTCGAGGGTTTTTTTAACATGTTCATTCAGAGCTTGGAAATATATTTCATGTAGTGAATAGGAAACAGTTTACTTTGTATTAAAATAAATTTCCAAATTACCCAGCTCTGAATACGTACCTTTACCCTTCCCATTCCTTCAACGTAATAAAATAAATAAAATATGTGAAATAAATAAAGTGAATAAAACAAACAAAATCCTTCCTTGTGTTTTATTATCCTCTTTTCTGAAAAAAGTGTTAGACCGTTAGCTTTGTTATTAATTACATTTTTCGCTGGGATTCTTAGCACACATGAAGACGCAAGGTTAGTCAAATTTGTATGTTAAATTATATCTAGAATTTGCTAGATTATTAAATAATATCATATTGTTTATATTAATATGAACAAATATAGTTCAATAAATATTACGAATGATTAATAGATGAGTACAAAAATATATACTGATATTAGTAATAACGCGAAACAAATTTATTATATAACAGTGAAATTTTATTCGTTAGCACAAAATTTAATAAATATTTGAGTCTTTAATTTAAAGTCATATCTTTTCTACAAATTTGCAAATAAGCAATTGAGGTTTAATTTATATTGAAAATTTTCATTTTGATACTAGGGTTTTGAATTTAGAAATAATCTTTTATTCATTAATTAGTGCTCCTTTGGATTCTTTATTTGGTCTGTTGTTCTTTCGAAGTTACTTAGTTTTTCGGAAGCTTTTTTTTAACGCACGTAGGGAACAATCGAACATTCATAAGTAAACTTCAGATGTTTGTGCAAATTAATATTTTTCTTAGTATAATTTAAGGAATTGAACTTAAATAAAAATTTATTTCTTCTTTTAAATATTATAACGTTTAAATTGTCTTGCACATTAAGTGTATTTCATGCTTTTACATTTATTTTAATTTCCCATTAATGCATAAACATCTATGGTTTAATATCGAGTTGCTGCAAATGGTTTGTCGAATTCATTCTCATCTGTTTGCCGAAGAAAAAGGAAATCTACAGCTGTATCTTCGAAGAGGCCCGACATATTGTCACGAAGAGGGCTGCAACGTAATGGTTGTCCATATTAGAATAGGCATTCTGTTCTACGATGGACTACCATTCTTTACGTTACTTTATCACTATGCTCGCTATGTTATTTGTCTGTCGTACACTATGATCAAAGATCAAGAAGTACTAACATAAATGTCGTTCCCAAATAAAATATAATATTATTTTGCACAAATAGTTTTCTAGAATTTCTAATTAATTAAAATATTACTTTGTACTTCTTGATCATTTGGGTCATTTATTATTTAATACGAACGGTAAGTCTTTTTTCATCGTTTTCACAAACCATGATCGCGAATATCCTATTTTTAACTAAAATTCAAAGTTTATATAATTATTCTTTCAAATTAATGTAGCCTCCGGGGCTTACTCGTATTTATATGTTGCTTTACGTATAAGAATTTAAAGCTTATATTATTTAATTTCGATTTCAAATTTCAATTCAAACATTAAAATCTTGAATTTATAAATAATAATAAAAAACGTTAAAACTTCAACAGTTTAATTAAAAACCTTTAATATTCGTCTAATATTTTTCTCAGAATTGTTTAGTTTTTCGGAAGCCTTCTTTTTAACGCACGTAGGGAATCTTCTAACATTTCTAAACGAACTGTCTGATAGTTTATTAAAATTTATAGTTTTACAAACAGTGCGAAAGGAATAGATCGCAATTAAAAAGAAATTGTTTAATCGTTGCGTTTTATAAATTATTTTTAATCTTTCATATATTTCGCGTATTGCATTTTCTATTTCTTTATTCGTTTGGGTTTCCCATAGATGTTTCGCTCGATGAAGAGGTCACGAAGAGGCCTGCCAGAAGATCTCGGAAATTAGTACCGCGAATTAGCATAACTTGTAGGTTTTGCCCACGGTTTTCTTTCGCTTTTCAGAGAGTTTCGAAAATAGTCAGTGTATAGGTACTACCAATTTAGGAAAGTAGGATCTACGAGGGAAGGGTTTAGGGGTTTACAATTTAGAGACTTTAGGATAGGGGGTTAAAGGGTAGGGAGAATCTAGATTCAAACCCTCCGTTTAGGCGGAGTTTGGTTTAGTAAAGTAGTAGTCTGTAAGTACCTTTAAATTTGGTACCTTTTTTCCAGTTGTCAGCGTGGCCGTGGCGCGTATATACTCTCAGGGCCCTCCGTTCCCGCGGAGCTTGTTTGTTGAAAGGTCACAGCCACGTTGCATTCGAGTCATTTTTTATTTGTTAGGGGTACCGGGGGTGGGTTTCGCGTCGCGTGACGTTGGGGGTACGCGGTTTAAGGGATGGATTCAAACCTTCCGTTCACACGGAGTTTGGTTTAGTAAAGTAGTAGTCTGTAAGTACCTTTAAATTTGGTACCTTTTTTCCAGTTGTCAGCGTGGCCGTGGCGCGTATATACTCTCAGGGCCCTCCGTTCCCGCGGAGCTTGTTTGTTGAAAGGTCACAGCCACGTTGCATTCCAGTGCTTTTTTATTTGTTAGGGATAACGGGTGTGGGTTTCGCGGTCGTGACGTTGGAGGTACGCGGTCGTAACGTTGGGGTACACGGTCGTAACGTTGGGGTACGTGGTCGTAACGTTGGGGTACGCGATCGTAACGTTGGCGGTACACGGTTTAAGGGGTGGATTCAAACCCTCCGTTCACGAGGAGTTTGGTTTAGTAAAGTAGTAGTCAGTAAGTACCTTTAAATTTGGTACCTTTTGCCCAGCAGTCAGCGTGGCCGTGGCGCGTATATACTCTCAGGGCCCTCCGTTCCCGCGGAGCTTGTTTGTTGAAAGGTCACAGCCACGTTGCATTCGGGTGCTTTTTTATTTGCTAGCGGATTCCGGGGGTGGGTTTCGCGATCGTAGGGTTGGGGGTATATGGGGGAGGGGGGTGGGAGCAAACCATCCGTTTATGCGGAGTTTGGTTTAGTAGTTCAATTCTGTACATTTTGGTACATTCAGTCCGGGGGCCAGTCTGTTTCTAGCGCGTATATACACTCAGGGCCCTCCGTTACCGCGGAGCTTGTTTCGTTGAAAGGTTATAACCAGGCTGGACTCGGACTTTTTTGGTTAGGTTAACGCGCGCGAGGGTTGTGGGAGTGGTGGTGGGTTTAGGGAATTCGGTGAGCAGGCGCGCGTGGGGTTCTATGGGTGTAGAGTCAAGGGATATTAGTAGGGCAAAGGTATAGAGATAATCGGTGTAGGAATACGGGATGCCAACTAATCGGCGTGGGTTGTGGGAGTAGGACTCGGGGCGTTATTCACTAGGGGTGTGAGACGCGGGTGCATCGGGTTTAAGGGGTTTATGGGTTTAGAGTCGAAGGGTGTAGAGGTTAGAATCACGTTTAAGGGGTTTATGGGTTTAGAGTCGAAGGATGTAGAGGTTAGAATCACGTTTAAGGGTAAGCGGTTTTGTGCGTGTTAGATTCCGTGGATCAGGGGGTAACAGTATAAGGGTGGGGGCTTTGCGGGTATTCGGGTCTTCGGTGGCGCGGACAACGGGGTGTGGGTTCAAACCCTCCGTTCACCCGGAGTGGATTCAAACCATCCGTTCACACGGAGGTTGGTTTAGTAGAGTAGTCTTATAGTACTTTATAGTACTTTGTATTAGATAATCAATTGTGGCCGTGATGCGACCCTTCCGCCGGGGGCCGTCGTGCACAGGTGTGATCCTTCCAGCATTTCAGGGTCCTCCGTTCACGCGGAGCTTGAGTGCGTTTTAGCGTTATAGCCACGTTGAATTGGGGTGCTTTTATATTTCCTTTTGTATTTGCTAACGGTTTCCGGGGGTTGGTTAAGGGACCGTAGGGTGGTGGGGGGTACGGTAGGGAAGGGGGGTGGGCGCAAACCTTCCGTTTATGCGGAGTTTGGTTTAGTTGTTCAATTCTGTACATTTTGGTACATTCGGTCCGGGGGCCAGTCTGTTTCTAGCGCGTATATACACTCAGGGCCCTCCGTTGACGCGGAGCTTGTTTCGTTGAAAGGTTATAACCAGGCTGGACTCGGGCTATTTTGGTTAGGGCAACGGGTGTGGGCCGTGGGAATGGTGGATTTAGGCAATTCGGTGAGCAGGCACGCGTGGGGTTCTATGGGTGTAAAGATTATGTTCGCGTTTAAGGGTAACCGATTTTGTTGGTGTCGGGTTCCGAGGATCAGGGGTAATGTTATAGGGGTGAGGGGTTTTGCGGGTGTGCGTTCCGGGGATCACGGTAATAGTGTAAGGGTGAGGGTTTTTTTGGGTATTAGGGTCTTGTGCGCAGGGGTAACAGTAGAGGGGAAGGGGGTGCTGGGTAGGGGGGTGGGTCTCGAAGCGCAGTCACCTCCTCGTGGTGAGACCTGGTAATTGGTGTTGGTTTTCCATTGAGTAATCGGTGGAATACCACACCAAGCTAAGAACTGCGCAAGAAATTTATGGTTCAATTAATTTTGAATAAAACTTCTCATCTACAATTTGTTGGGCATTTAATAAATTTAAGATGAAGATAAGGTAAGTATAGTGCTGTTGTATAATCCTCTTATTCAACATATAGAGAATATCAATGTCTATTATCGTGATATCCAGTAAACTGTTTGATCGAAAAATGGAACCGCTGTTAATGATTAAAAATTTTATTTCGATCGTCAAGCGAATGATTGATTATCGATTAGGCACTGAAATTGTTTTTATATATTAGAGTTTTGCGTACATGCTTTCGTATGCGTTGCATACGTTCACAGATAATTTTGTAATAACATAACATTCAAATCGCAAAAAATACTTTTCGGGTGTAAATTAGTTTCTTTAAACTCGTAGTAATAGTTTAAACTACTGGTTTTCAATTTATAAATTTTATCACACATTTGAATGGTTAATATTTAATATAAAAATAAAAGAAAGATTGAAATAAACTTAAATAATTCTCTGAATAAACTATGTATACATAAAGGCGTCTAAATAAATCAAAAACTGTTTATACGGAGGGATATGTTTCTATGGAAAATTCAGGGATTAAAAATTCAGTAAAACATCGGAGACTTAAAATCAGTGAAACAGCCTGAATACAGCAGTATGATTCGATTATTGCTCCTCTATACTTCTTTCGTCATTCTGTTGGACAGAGATTATTCATATTTTATCAATATCCAATGAGAATTTGAAGAAATAAGCTTCAAGTGCAGAGATCAACAAAGAAAGCCATTTTAAATTTCGAGCCGGAGTTAGGTAACTTTAGTTTGAGGCGCCACCTAGCACAAAGTTACTGAAACTGTTACCGAAATAGTACCGCTTTTCACGGTAGAGATGGCGCAGCAGTGTCTTTCTTACTTTGTGTCTCTGTACTATCGGTAGATTTGTGCGAAATGTTTCGACTGACCATATTATAGATGGCGGATGAATGCTGTTCTTTTTCGTTCGACTTTTATTGCTGCTAAGATGTACTTCTTTCATCGTTCCGTTTGACAGAGATTATTCATATTTTATCAAAACGAGTCAGAATTTGAAGAAATAAGCTTTAAGTGATGATATCAATAGAGAAAGCAATTTTTAATTTTATGGTTACGTTAGGTAACTTTAGTTCGTGGCGCCATCTAGTGAAAGATATTTGAAACTGTTACCAAAATAGTTCAGCTGTCTACCGTCAAGAGGGGGCAGTAGTGTCGTTCTTTATGTCTCTTTTTTGTGGGTAAAATTGTGCAAAATGTTTCGCCTGTCTACCTTCTAGATGTCGCACATATACTGTTCTTTTTCTATCTCCTTTTATTGCCGATAAGGATGAACAAACTGTTTCGACTGTATCATGAGCAGATGGCGCAGATACATCATTCTTCTACTGTCTCTTTTTATTGTCGATAATTATTTGCGATTTGTGTCACGGGTTTTCTATGAAGATGGAAAGTAAGTATGGAAGATGGAAAGTAGTATTTCTTTTTCTTTATTTTGAATCATAAAATATGTGAAAAAGAATCGAGAAACCTTTGTTTCCATGAATTTTTGAAATTCTGACCCAATATCCAAGAAATTAACGGGGATACGATATTTTTTATCGAGTTCACAACAAAAGTTAAAACTGTATCAGGCTCATACTGCTGTCGCAATCCCGCAATTTAACGATATCTTTTAAAATTTCTCGGACACACCATTTTCGAATCGCGACCGACATTTGCTGTGAAAATCGGGATTTTGTATCAGGAGAACATGACAATCGAGGAGGTGGCACGGAATATTTTTCTCCGAACTTGACGTCATTTCTTGGAATTTCGCGATTTCTCGGAACGTGACGTCATTTCTTGGAATTTCGCGATTTCTCGGAACGTGACGTCATTTCTTGGAATTTCGCGATTTCTCGGAACGTGACGTCATTTCTTGGAATTTCGCGATTTCTCGGAACGTGGCGTCATTTCTTGGAATTTCTCGGTCGCGGAAATTTCGGATCGCAACAGAATTTTGCTACGAAAATCGGGATTTTGTATCAGGAGAACATGACGATCGAGGAGGTGGCACGGAATATTTTTCTCCGAACGTGACGTCATTTCTTGGAATTTCGCGATTTCTCGGAACGTGACGTCATTTCTTGGAATTTCTCGGTCGCGGAAATTTCGAATCGCTACAGAATTTTGCTACGAAAATCGGGATTTTGTATCAGGAGAACATGACGATCGAGGAGGTGGCACGGAATATTTTTCTCGGAACGTGACGTCATTTCTTGGAATTTCTCGATTTCTCGGAACGTGACGTCATTTCTTGGAATTTCGCGATTTCTCGGAACGTGACGTCATTTCTCGGAATTTCGCGATTTCTCGGAACGTGACGTCATTTCTTGGGATTTCTCGGTCGCGGAAATTTCGAATCGCTTCAGAATTTTGTTACGAAAATCGGGGTTTTGTATCAGGAGAACATGATGATCGAGGAGGTGGCACGGAATATTTTTCTCGGAACGTGACGTCATTTCTCGGAATTTCTCGATTTCTCGGAACGTGACGTCATTTCTCGGAATTTCTCGATTTCTTGGTACGTGACGTCATTTCTTGGAATTTCTCGAGTTCTCGGAACGTGACGTCATTTCTCGGAATTTCTCGACTTCCCGGAACGTGACGTCATTTCTCGGAATTTCTCGATTTCTCGGAACGTGACGTCATTTCTCGGAATTTCTCGGTCGCGGAAATTTCGAATCGCTTCAGAATTTTGTTACGAAAATCGGGATTTTGTATCAGGAGAACATGACGATCGAGGAGGTGGCACGGAATATTTTTCTCCGAACGTGACGTCATTTCTTGGAATTTCGCGATTTCTCGGAACGTGACGTCATTTCTTGGAATTTCTCGGTCGCGGAAATTTCGAATCGCTACAGAATTTTGCTACGAAAATCGGGATTTTGTATCAGGAGAACATGACGATCGAGGAGGTGGCACGGAATATTTTTCTCGGAACGTGACGTCATTTCTTGGAATTTCTCGATTTCTCGGAACGTGACGTCATTTCTCGGAATTTCTCGGTCGCGGAAATTTCGAATCGCTTCAGAATTTTGTTACGAAAATCGGGATTTTGTATCAGGAGAACATGACGATTGAGGAGGTGGCACGGAATATTTTTCTCGGAACGTGACGTCATTTCTTGGAATTTCTCGATTTCTCGGAACGTGACGTCATTTCTTGGAATTTCGCGATTTCTCGGAACGTGACGTCATTTCTCGGAATTTCTCGAGCGCGGAGTTTTCGAATCGCAATCGAATTTTTCTACGAAAATCGAGATTTTGTATCAGGAGAACATGACGACCGAGGAGGTGGCACGGAATATTTTTCTCGGAACGTGACGTCATTTCTTGGAATTTCGCGATTTCTCGGAACGTGACGTCATTTCTTGGAATTTCGCGATTTCTCGGAACGTGACGTCATTTCTCGGAATTTCGCGATTTCTCGGAACGTGACGTCATTTCTCGGAATTTCGCGATTTCTCGATACGTGACGTCATTTCTCGGAATGTCCCGATTTCTCGGAACGT
>JAOPTO010002339.1:0-40119 GCA_033822845.1 Tetrapedia diversipes
ATATTTTTTATATCTTTGTGCATTCTTTTGCGCGGTTCTGTAACTTCTTTTTGCGGCTTAAAATTTTCTATAAACGCATGCACTAATGTGCAACGATGAACGCCGCGCAAACAGCGATTAATTAATTTACAGCGGCGTTGGAGAGCGAAGCGATTCAGGCTGGGATCGTGAAAGAGCGGCCACGTACGCCTCTGTTTATCTTCCGCGGCGCGAAACCACGCTCTCTCGCTGCCTTCGTACGTAAGAATGTCGCTTAAAGTGTGTACGCCTAGACCGGTCGCGCGACTAATATGGGAGTGTGCGCCCGGCTGAAGCCTCAACTGGATCACCGATCCAGCTTGCCGATCGAATCGCTTCCCTTGCTCTTAAGCTTCCTTCACAATGATCGAGAATCATGGTGGAACTAGTCGATTTCTTCTCGGAACGTAAGTCATCGATCGGGAGCTTATTAACGTTTAGCTAACCGAACGGTACCGAACACTGTCCATCGTGCATTGAAAATTTATTAAAAATTGTACTTTGAAAAAGCACAAAATGCATTTGACGAACTGTGAACAACACTGGTTCAAGACTGACTAATAACAAAAGTAGTAGAATCAATGGTAGCACATTTGTTGTTGAAAAAATGGGAGATCTTCCCATTGGGTTGGTTAAGTGTTAAATTACTGAAGAATGAAATGTAAGAATGCTTCGTGTGTTTAAATTTTATTTTGTAAATTAAACACACGATATTTGTACACCTTTGCGAAGTGTACGGTATATGTTATGGCGGAAACGAAATTCAATAAAAGTAATGATTGAGCTGTAATTGGGACTGAAGGGCGTTTTCCAGCGATCATGAGGGGATCGAGGAAATCCCTGATCTATGGGATTCTATATGGGCGACTTCACGAGCTTCCGTGGTTCGCTTTTCCATAATTCCATGAACCGTAGCTTGTGAAATCTCGTTCCTCTGCGTTTGCCGTCGATTTTTCTGTCTACGGGGCCAGACTGTCTATTAACCTTTAACAACTATCTATCTATATATATATAAATAAATATACTCGTTCAAGCCATTTGTCAAATTGGTGATAGAACGAGCTTCGTGTCACCCACTAAAACGTCACACAAATTGTCTGTCTATCGTTAGCTGCATGTAATTGTTTCCAGAATCGTTTCAATCGGCCGTTACGATCACGTTTATTGCACCACGCGATCGTCGCGGGACCACCCACCAAATTTCCGTTGGATTCCAGACGGCTGTAAAGAGACACGGCGGAGGAGCTGTACAGCGTGGTAAAACAGTGAGGCCCAAATTGGCGTTGTAATAAAGAAAAGGTCAGAACGATCGTAAAGTTAGCGAGATAATAAAACGAGCGTAATGACGACCGGTAACGTGTGCGGTGTAATTTCCTGCTCGAGTATCGCCGCGTATTTCGAGCTAGGGAAACCAGAGAAATTGCGCTGAATTTCTGGACCATCAGAAGCGATTCCCTTTCCCGGAATCGATTCTTACAGCCTAGTAGAGCAACGCGATCTCCAGATCGAGCAGAAACCTAAGGGGTTGCAAATCGGGGAAACAAATCGCGCGAAATGTGCTCAGTTGCAACGAGGTTGCACGAATTTCGCGAGGAAGATCGAGTGGAATGTTAAGTCGATCGTGAACGACACTAACGTTTTCTCAAAAAGCAGGAGCAGATTAAAAATTAATAAAACAAATTATAATAAAATGATTACTTGGTGACTAGAGTGGCGGGCAAGAGTATAAGGCAACGGGACAATGTAAAATATTATTTTATGGTTTGCAAATATCGTTTATCTATTCATTTTTATTGTCATTATGGTAGAACACTACTTACTGATTAGCATAGAATACAAATTTTATTTGTACTGTCACTTTTTATTAATTAATTAATTTATTTATTTTCTTTGACCCTTTGGTCTTAAACTTCTGTTCCTCTACTGTATATAATAGTAGAAATAAGATTGAGTGGGTACGATTCTGGGAAACTGTGAAGCGTACACAATATGTACCTTGGACAGCAACACGTGGAATAGGTAAAACCTTAATTAACCTTTTGCGCTCGAGAGATAACTGTTAGTCACCAAATGATAGTTTCGCAAATTTTCAGACTTTAGTTAGTTTGTTTCTTAGTCAGACTCAAAGGTTAAACAGTCATATATACAAATTTTAATATATCACTTAATTAAACTAAATGACGTTTAATATAGGCGAATCTTAGTAAAAATTTCGAATTTGAAAATTTTTAAAGTTAGTATCATTAGACGAGTAACAATCATCTCTCGAGTGCAAAAGGTTAATGCAGCTAATTGAGGCAGCCCCCGTCAGAACCTGTTGCAAGCTTCTGTTCGTTTCCACCTGGTCGCGAGGGATCACGTCCGCCGCCTTTCGTTCTTCTCTTCCGTCCTGTTCCCTTTGTCGGGTCCACCTGCAACATAGTTGTTCGAGTACGGTGACCCGCGCCTCTGGTTTTCACGACACTTAACCGCAGTTTCTCCAGGATCGCTTTTATGGCCCGCGAGGGCCTGATCGTTGTTGCTGGCAGAAAGACGAAGAAGAAACGCTGCCGTGTCGCCGCGGCGTGCCTCTTCTTAGGAGCAAAACTGCTCTTCCTTTTTCCATGGCGAAATTGCTGGACAACGGGACAGCGGGCGCGAGAGATCACAAAGGGGGAATGAGAGAAACCTGTGGGTAATTATCTAATGTCGAGGAATGCGGGGCCTTCTCTTTGTGATGCCTCTTGGAACACGTCTTCTTCTGGGTAGGATCCGGTCCACGTGGTGCTTGGGCGGGACCATGGAGCGGTTTCGTAGAAAGTGACCTATATTATTTGAGCGTTAGACGCGCGGGAAATTGGCTTGGTCGCCGTCGATCACCACTCGCGCGATCCGCTTGTGCGTTCGATGAAGAACGGCGATGTTGTAGAGAATTCTAAAGGTTCGGGGTATTTCGCAGTTCGTGGACCAGTTCCGAAAATTAGGGATATGAGAAGGAACTGCTGAAATTTATTAACCGCAAGAAACGTGATCTCAGAGTAATTAGATTTAGAGAAGAATTACAGTGGGATTAAAGATAGATACTAATTTAATTGTTTATTCGAATCAAATCAGGTACTCTGCTGTATGTAGGTACTTGCATAAATTGAGAAATGCTGGGCATAGTAATATTAGTGAATTAATTTAAGTAATTTTAGAACTTAGTTTAACTTACCCTACTACTACCTTCACCTAATATTTGTGCATTCATTTATTTATTTATCTATTTATTTATTTATTTACTGGTAAAAACCCTTCGGTACATAAAACAGGAGGATTAGTAGGTGAGTAAGTTGACGTACAGACGGTCTTTGAAAGAATGAATAGATTCGAAAAAATTCGACAGAGTTGCAAATCTTATACATTCACATCTCTGAAAAACTGTATTGATTCATTGTAAATCGTGTACTTCATAAATTACACACCGTTACAAATGATGAGTAAGGTACTTGCGACTTAGGAATAGATTGAAATGGATTACAGTAAACGAAGGAATCGTCGATGTGGGTGGTTTAAGATCGATTCAGCACGTATTCGTGGTATCTTCGAGGCATACATCGCGGTGGCCGTTGAGCAGTTACGCAACGCTTCCGTGTGCCTCGCTGTAAACCGGAAGCGAATCAATCCGGCCGGGAGAGCCGGCGAAAAATCCGGATATCGATCGCCGCTCGTTGGAAACCATCGAAAGGCAATACGCGGCGCACGGGAAACCGCAGCCAGGAGCTTCCGCCAGTTCCGGAAACTCTCCAACCATCGCAGGCGCGCGCGCGCGCGCGTACAAGCTCTTCCTGTCGGCTGGCCAAGCAGACACCGTTCATAATTGAAACGGCGTACCGAAAAAGAGAGAATAGCCCGAGTGCACGGCAAAAAAAGCTGTACTCCGGTGATCGTTAGATGAAACTGTCCAGGAAACGGGAGGAGAAGCGGCGAACTGGAGGCGATGTGACGAAACGAAAAAAAAAAAAGGAGAAAGTAATGAAACTCACTCGCGCGCGCGCGTTTCCCGGACCTGCCTTGGACGGATGGATGGATCGTGGAACGAGAGCGGACCTGGAATATCTCTGAAACCATCGAGTTCCTCGATCTCGATCAATGCGCGTAACAAAATTATGATAAAACGGGAAAAATGAAGCGCCACCTTCCACGTTATATTTATTTATGAACTTTTTTAATAATATCGATCGTTTCCTCGTTACCACCTCTGGCTGAACTTTGCCCCGCCTTTATTCAAATTTTCCTTCGTTGACAGTTGTTTAGAAAATGCTTAATTCATGCCATTCTAAGAGTCGGCTCGCCTCGCAGATGCCTCGAACGATTCTCCGCTAACACGCGTGTATCCGCCCGTAGGCGCAGAGAACGAAAATTACCCAGCGCGGATATCGAGTAGACGGAAAACCGTGGTGGCTGTGCAACGAAATTAAGAGCAGCGGGTCCATTAATTACAAGCTTTCGCTCGATTACGCGAATCCGCTCCGAGTGGCCGGCGAACGAAGCAGTCCCCGTTTGAAATTTCGCGAGATAAATCACGTCCACGGCGGTTGAATCGCGTGCGGCGCTCTCCGCCTGGCTTCCGGAAGCTGTCCGCTCGCGACGGGCACGTTCCTCGCGCGCGCACCGGTGGAAGGGAAGCTGACGAGGAGGGGACATGGGACGGGAGGGGGAGGGCGAGCGTGCACCGATAACGCAACGCGACGCGCCATCGAGAACGGGAAACGGCGCTCGCGGGGTCGCTTGTTACGGGGAAAGAGGGGCGAAGGAAGAAAATAACTACTCGATGGTTAGGCTTCCAAAGCTGACAGTGAACTCGCCTCCTATGACGGAGACAATTTTTATTTAGCCGGTGAGGGTTATTCGGGAGTACAAGAGTTTACTATGGTGATTGACGATTTTTCGTACGAATAATTACGAAGTCACTGTTAACATTTTGTTATCGGCAGCTGACGCATGGCGATTACTTTAGATGCCCGTTGTAATTTTTTGGCGGATGACACATGGTAATTGCTTAACCCTTTGAGCGCTGAATACTCTTAGCTTAAGCCCTTCGAAAGGATGGTGCGCTATCGCTGGAGACAGAGTATTGTTACTCGTACACTGACGATCGCGTTGCAGTAAACGAAAGATCGAAAAAATTGGCAAACGCATATTTTCGTCCATGCTCCCTCTGAGCAACTTTCGTCAACGCTAAAAAGTTAATGCTGGATTATGTGGCCACGGAAAAAGTCATAAGGCAACGACAACAAAAATTGGCAAACGTATATATGCGTCCATGGTCCCCACGAACAATTTCCGTCAAACGCATATATACGTTCATAGCGCTCAAAAGGTTAAATACTCCTGATATCTTTCCGGCGTTACACGCTCGACGAAACGAAGCGGGCCCTGTCCGTCCGCTGGAGGTGGCCGCGCGCTGGTGAAAGAGGTGGAGGCGGCGATGGTGGAAGGGCAGGAGAGACGGCCGGAGAAGGAAGAGGAGGTGAACGTTGAGAAACCGAGGCGTAATCCGAGGCGTAGATGCATCGATAGCCGGCGAAAACAGCCTAGCCGGGCGAGAACCCGGCTACCATCGCAGCGACCAGGAGCATTCTCCGCTACCTCTCCTCGTGTGCACCGCGCACACGGCCAGAAGAGATTCTACGCCACCTCCTCCACCTCCGACGCATACCTCCTCGTCTCGCTTCCCCGAGAGCGTGCGTGCTCGCGAGCGCGCCGGGAGAATGCGAGCGGACGTATGGGCGGTCTGCCCGCTCGACGCTGGCCCGACGTCTTCAAAAATGCGGGGAGTGGACCCAGCTCGGCGTGGAACAGCGTCGCTCCGTCGCGCCCGTGGCTGCTTTCGCCGCTGATAGATCGATGCCTTCGTGGTCGATGGTGGTCAAGGTTGCACGGTTGAAATTTAAGATGGTTCCAAATGATTTTCGATGAGATGAATGATGGGACTTAACCGTTTACACTCGAAAGGTGACTGTCAGCCATCAAATGATAATTTTGCAAATTTTCAAACTCAAAGGGTTAAATAGTTGTATAGGTAAATTTTAGTATATTAATTGAACCAAATGAAATTCAATATAAGTGAATTTTATTAAATATGTTACACTTGTAAAGTCACTTTGAAGTTAGTACTATGTATGATAAGAGATACGGATCCTTTTTATCGCAATAATTATAGCCCAGCAATTGACTTTTTCCCGGTTAATATAAACGTATGTATAATTGCCAATCCTCTTAATTTACTATGAGCAAATACGTTGTACTTGCTATATTCTCTTTTTCTTATTTATTACACCTATCCTCCTATCTACTCGCCGTTACTCTGCTCGTTCCACTCTGTTTCTTTGTTACCTCATAACGGGCATTCGTCCCTTAAATAAATAAACGAAGAAAATAATTCATGGTCTTTTAAAGCTTTAAAGCTATAGAACATAGAAAAACCGATGATACAGTTACAATCGTTCGTTCATTTTTTATTACGTCTCGATGCTCAACAAGAAACCTTTCGATCCAACAGAATACGATCCAACTGAATCCTCTCCATAATATCCCGCGATCGTTCAGAAAATTTAGAACAACAAAGGGACATGACGTTACAATTACACGAAACACAGATATCTCTTGCTCATTCTTTCTATCGCAACGTGCAATAGTCGAACGATTCGCAGTTACTCTGAAAAGCAGCGCGCGCCGTTCACCAGGATCGCTGATAGCGCGATGATAAGAAGCGGCTCGATAGGCGGGGTCGCGATGAGAACCACTGCACGGGGAGCGGACTCTCGGAGCACTTTATCTCCGGGATGTGGGTCGCGACTGCCGCCCGCCACGCGAGCACACCGCAAACGCGCTAATACCGTCTTAAGGCTCGTCCACACCTGGCTGCACGTGCTTTCCGGCAGATTTACGGACAGAACGTGAGTAAACGTCCGCTAGCCTCTCGATACCGCGGACCACCTCGCGTTTGAACCTCGAGTTATTATTGGAAAGGTTAATCAGCAACGTTTGAGGAAGCATCTGCGTGGGGTTTCCAGGGAAGAGATTTACCGCTTGCGGGGGTTTTTCGCGAATCCCAGGGCTTTTCACTTTCCATCGACGGAAACAAGGTCGGCCAAAGACGGGCACGTTCGAGGAACGATCCGCAAACCACTTCCTGCGAGAAATGGATCCGACGCTTATGTTAAGTTTCCTGGGTAGTCCAGTTGAATTTCTCGCGTTCTATATTAGAAATTGAATCGCAGGGTTCAGGTGGAAGGAATCGTACATAGTTGGCGTAAATTGTACTGTAATCCCGTTGGAAACATCAATTAACGTAACAGCTCCAGGCTGATATCGTGACGGCCATGTTTTAGCCGTCTAATGGCTGGAACGAGTCCCTGTTCGCACGATACTTCATAAACGATGGCCTCAACGACTATCATCTCGGATGTCTCTCTTTTACTTACCCTCACCTGTGTCCACTTAGCGAATTTCTCCTCGAGTTTCTATACGAGATCGAAAAAATGCGACTAATGATAAATTCTGTTAGAGTATAACGATAATGTTAGGCTAACACCCCCCTGGTGCCAGCGACCTTACTGTCGCTCAACTCAAGCACTTCACATTTTCCTAAATTCGCATCTACTCGATCGGAATCCTACACTATCGTAGACGGAGACGCAAAGATAATGTTTTTGACATTATCGTTACATTTATTCTTTCTTATCACTTAATATTTTCTGCTTTCTATCATTCATTATACATTTGCATACCCAAGTCTTCTGTGTTTTACGCTTTGTAATAAACCTTACAAAATGAACCCAATTTTGCAAGAGATTCGACTCGTCAGGCTAGGTTCGTGGGTCTAGAGAAAAAGCTCGTCCCGTAAAAGAGTGGACTTTCGATTTCATCTGCGATCGATCCCACGAAGCTTCTCCCGGTTCGCTCTTTCCTCTCTACGTGTACGCGAGCAAGCAAGCATGTACGTGCGCGCGTCTAAAGAACGTTCTAATCCTGCGTCGATGAAAATAGATGATCGAAACCGGAGAGTATCTAGCGGGGACTTTTTGTTACTCGTCGGTAACAGCTTCACTTTCGATATTACTTTCGAGGCCGGCGACGTATCCAGTATCAGCCGATCCTTCCACGGTCAAACGAGAGAGTCTCTTCGCTTTCATCGTGAGCCGAGGAAGAAACTAGATCGACCGGACGATCTCCACTTTTCCGTGCAGCGCGTTGACCGAACTAGAAAACGAATCCGTGGAAGCTGCTCTACGAACCGATTCGAAAATTCGAAGTATCGTTGTATCGTGTTTAACACTATTCCTACTGATACTTCAGGTATACCTATTCCTACCGCGACATTCCCACGTGAGACAGACTACCAATTTTTCTCAGAAAATAAACAATGAAAATAGAAGCGAATATTGAAAAATGTATTACACGTATATTTGAGGAAAAGTCGTTCAGTTTAAAGGCGATTCAATTACTTCGTATATAGGAAATTGTAATCGAAATTTTAAAAACAAAAACACGTTCGATACCGCGTCACCCAACGGGTGTGCTTCTGTTCTTTTCGTATCATCTCTCTGCAACGTTAAGAGAAAACTGTTCTATGGTTAATTTTTGCTTCGTAGTACTTTTGTATTCAATTTCTAACAGTCTACAGTGGCGCATGAAACGAATGACGACCCTAACTCGTAATTGTACGTCAAGGGGTTAAGCACTTATTTAAGCATCCACGGCTTCGTTGTAAATCGTGCGAAGCATCTGCTTTAGATTTTCTGACGAAACATGCACACATGCTCGCACTCGGACACGGTGCATGTATTATTCGCATTTTACGTAGAAGCCAACTGGCTCTGTTTCCAGCTGCTATTTATGCCTGTCGGACACGAAACGTGTTCTCTCGAAAGAGAATTATAACATGTGCTTTCGCTGATAATGTATCAGCGCAACGTTATCGTGTATCTTTGCGCGATAAAGCCGGTGAAATGTCGAACAGTTACATAGCCTATACCTTCGGGCCCCTTTCTCTTGCGTAATCCTAATATTTCACATCTCAGATTGTTCTACAAACGTTTAATGTCTATCCGAAGGGGTTGAGGCCTCATCCGTGATGCTAGAGTAGAGCAGATGAAATGATGACAGGTAAAACACATGTAAATATCTTATTGGTTGTGATTTCTATTGGTCCACTTTATTTATGTAAAAACTCGATCAAACGAATAAATAACGCAACATCGATAAGATCATTAACGTAGAAGCTAGAGAAATTCGAATTTCACTTAGAATTCACTTAGCGAACGTTTTCACCCCGTACAATATTCTTAAGTTTATTCCTGTTAACCCTTAGCGAACGAATGCCGCAATATTCCCGACGTTATAAATATTATAAAAAAAGGTTAGGTTCGACGGTGCTTGTGCATCCTAAAACTAAGGGCAATCAGCAATTGAGGACTGTTAGAAGAAGTAACACACCAAAAAAAAAAAAATTTTGTATAAATACATTGTAAATCTATAAAAAATATTAATTTATTTCAACTTCCATTATTTTTCTGCAATTTTCACTTTACTATCCTTTTATATCGACATATCTGTTCACATAATTATTATTCCTGAAAATTTCCATAAAATCCAATAAAGCTCTAATAGAATAATGCGCTCATTCCTTGAAGGCTAAGAACATATCAGTTTTCTCGAGACGCGTTTTATTATTCTTCCCACCACGCTTTCGTAATTTCGTTGATCGAGGCGCTGAATACGTTTATGAGGGAGAACAAGCAGCGACGATTAAAATGACCGCATCCACGGGGTTCCAGCGTTAACCAAGCGCAACAGCAGCAGCAGCGATAGAACGTTACGTAAACGGTCCAGAAAAACGGCGGAGCCGCTCGAAATCGATGTGTTCAAGATCGATCCGGTCTCGTTACACCCTAGGAAACCTGGGCGTCCAGACCAGAGAAGGGGGATAACACACGGTGTCCCCTGACGGGTGAGAGGAGCGAGTCACGAGGGGGAGGGGGGACGCGTAATGACATTTAAGTGGGCACTATTGCGACGTTATCCTCGTGTTTGGCGGGAGAGTGACTTCTCTCTTTCCCCGTCTAAACGCTGAAACACGGAGTAAGCGGCGAGTCGAATGGGCAGCCAGCTAGGGCAGCGAATAAAAAACGGCACACGCCTCGCGGTGGCACGAACGCTTCGCGTGTACACGTTTTCCACGGCGAGCGAGCTGAGTGTGCAGAGCGGAGCGAGCGAGCGGAATAGTTCGAGGGAGCCTTGCAGAGGCTTTCTCTGGACCACCCCGCCCACAATCGGTGTAACGTATAACGTATACCGTACACCGCGTACCGTATACACACCGGGACCGTGCACGCGCTTATTAAAATTATCATAAAACGGGAGGAATAAAACACCACGTTCCACCCCTTCAACGTTACATTTATTTCTGTTCTTTTTTTTTTAATAAGATCGATTTACTTGAACCCTTTACATTGGACAGGCGACTCGTAGTCATCCAATAGTGAGCTTCAAAGGTTGCTAAGTGTAAAATATGTAATAAGATTCACTCATATATGTTTAAACATATGTTTAACCCTTTGATATTTGAAAATTTGCAAAATTAACATAGCAAAGGTTCGTTAGGACTTAGTTGAAGTTCTTGGCGCTCGAATGTGCCGTCTGACATTTTGGTCTTCGCCCCTCCAGAAGAACGTGTCCAGTCACCCTGGCAGGTATAGGCGCCCCTCGACTTTCGCACACAATTGGTTCCTGAAAGTTATGATCCAGTCTCGTACCGGAAATTCCAGAGATCAGGATTTTTCGGTCCCAGTTCGTTATCGAACAGATTGTCACCGCGAAGCCGTTGTACGTTAACCTCTTCGTTGGTTTCGCCATTTTTGACGATTCAACGTCTAACCTACCCGAGTTTACTGCTAACCTAATCGATACAATGAGTCTGTGTAAGAAGCGTTTCAAGTTTCGCGATCTACTTCCTTAGGATTTATATATTTATATATTAAAAGGGTTGAAATTAATTTCAGAAATTACACGAGATCTATAAACGGATCGCAGCTCCACGTGAAAGCGTTAAGTGTGCCATTACAAACAGCCATGCTTTAAATAGAAATCTTTATTCGAATCTATGTGTTCTTCTTCCACCGGTATCACTTTCTATCGCGTGTAACACACGGTGTCGTTATTATATAAAATTAACAAAACCATCGATGTGGATCGATAGGAAATCAATGAAATCCCGTTGAAAGGAAAAAAGATGACAGAAAAAGTTAATCCGCGGATAAACGTTGGCGAGCCAAGGAAGCGGTGTTGTAAGAAGCGAAGAAAAAGCGACAGATTCGCAGGAAAAGGAGTTGCCCGGTCGGTGTGCGTCCATCGGAACTTTCGATCTTCACGAGCGGCGCGAAGGCGAGCGGACAGGCGGTGGAAGACCAAAACTAGATCACTTCGGGATGTGGTCGCGGCGACCACGCCAGGACGGTTGCGATACTGTAGAAAGAGAGAAAGGAATCGCCGTTTATCGGCGGCGTTCACACCAGGCGACGCGTTAACGCGCCGACAGCCTTAACGCGAACACCTTCTGTCAACTAAATAGACAATTTTATCAAAATTGGATATAAAAAAATGAAAATCTATATAATTGTTGAAAATCAGTAAATAGCTTGCATAATTGCTGCATCTATGATGGTCGTGTGACGTTAGAACTATCGTGTTTTATTTTTTCATAGATTGTATGTAATGTGCTCATGTTCTCTTTTCTTTGTTGTTATTATTATCATTAGTTTTTCTTATACTTCAGTTTATGTGGTTCGTCCACAAACTTGTGTATAAAATATAATTTGTGTTTCGTATTTATTACTGGAGTTTGCCATTGCCCTTTTACCTTAATATTCCATCAATAATAAATAGAATTTGCATAAGAATGCAAGTCTACTTGCAACTCTTACGTCAAATAATTAATTTCTTTAGCTACTCCTACAGAAAATTTATCGTTAAGGAAAATATTTCTTTGCTTCTTTTACATTACCAATATAAATACTTACAGTAACGAACAAAAGTTTAAGACAACAGGACAATGTAGAACATAGTCCCTATACTATGCAAATATTGTTCATACATGTATTATCTCGCCCTATAAAGTATCCTGCACCATCCACAAAAATAAGCAGCAACGCCAACACTTCATCCGAATAATTAACCAAAATTCAAGATACTACCCACTTTTTAAACCGCTCCTCATCGCTATGGGTGTTTGATTGCACTCTCATTAGAATCCAGAAAACACTCGCAGAGTCCTTTGCATGTCTCCACATTTTTCCCATTCCCGACACGTCCAGGGAATATAAAAACCGATCTACCCTGGCGGCTACAGATAGTCGATCAGCGTGTTGCTAACGCATTAAATTAAACCGTGTATCTAAACCACAAATAAAGAGTCTACAAAATTAAAATTTGATCGTTTCAGCGGCGGCGACTTGATCGATCCCGATAAAATGACGAACGTGTTAATCGAACCCATTATCGATCCGAGCGAAATGTTTGATCGCCGCGAATTAATTGGCCGCGAGGCGAGCCGGTCGCTCAAGAGGCTAGCGCGTAACACGTGCACCGTTCCGATAATCAATTAACCGGCGGATTTCACCGGCGGATCGCGAAAACGTAAAAGAGAACGAAAAGAGGCGAGCGCGGATGAAAGCTAAACGGCGCGGCGAGTCGATGGCCTGCGCTTCCGTGGAATGGCCGAGCCGCTCGCGCGCCAGAAACAGCGGGACGGTAATTGAGATTAAAACGCGTCGAGCCGCGATCGAGTCGACGAGAAACGGGAGCACCAAGAAATCGAGCCGGTAATCGGGACAATTTTAAAATCGTTACTTAACGAAACGTTGACCGAGCACGTTTTCGCGGTGGAGATACTTCGTTCATTTTTCGTTTCCACTATCTGATTACGCGTGTTTGTAAAAATTCGGAATTTTATTGCATTGTTTTTTGCAACATCTTGTGAGAGACTGTAAGATGACAGAGAGAGAAATAAGGACATCTTGCGTGGTAGAAAAAACAAAAAAGTAAAAACTTGGCTGAAGGGGATAAAAGAGAAAAAGAACATGGTCAAAGATAACAGAAGATAAAGAATTAGAATTAGAAACTGAAAAGGATGCTTATTACGATTATTGAGTAACATTAGAACTACTAGAACAGTAAAAATGACGGATTGATGATTATTCATAGCAACCTTATAAATTCACTTTACCAAGCTTCCAAAATTCACTATGATTTTCTGCAAAAGGTGTAAATAAAGATTTGTTTTCTGTGTGTTCGATATTTTTTCCTGAAATTTTCAATTTGATCTGTTCCATGCAAATAAGTACACTGTAATCGTCGGTAGTTCTAGTGTTAACTTAGAATTCGCTCGATACGCTTTACTAAACCGCCACTCGTTTTTTGTCAGAGGAAACGCAACAAAGGTGGCCATTTTTGTAACATCAGGTTTCAGCGAGGGGTGAACAGACGGAGCACAAATAATTGGAGTCGAAGGCGGCAGCTTCCGGCGAAAAGAAGAACAAGGGGCAAGCCGAGGGGAAGCGAGCGAGATCCAGTGAAAGTAACGCTCGGCCACGCGTCCTGCTCGAGCATAAACGTTGCTTTTCTGCGCGTCGTGTTGGAACCCGTGCACACGTGCACGCACGTGGACGTCCTGCTGCTTCCAGGTATCCATGAAAACTTGGTTTCTAATCACCAAGTGCAACACTGATCTAGGATTTCGTCATGTTAATATACAGGGTGAACCGATAAAGCGTATGCCGTTTCGAGTACGCTTGAAAGCGAGACGTTCGAGTAAACGGAAAATTTTTTTTAATGAAGTGAAAATGATTATGAAAGCCGTATGATCTATGATTTTTCAGGAAATTGATGCTTCACTGGGGGTATAAAGATATTAAAATCTCCTTGGAATGCTAAATATTACTAATTTTATGATTCTCGTAAAAGTCTCAGTTTGTTGAATTTCGCGCAAGAAAAGTAAACGTCTAATTTGAAGCTTAACCCTTTCACAGCGTGATAAAATGGGGAGCAATACGTAAAGAGCAGCTTAAAAAGTAATTACTTTGTTATTAGAATCTCTTGCATTCTTTGAATTAGATTAGAAACATACACACGTAACTTTAACTGTTTCTCTGCAATAAGTTTTATTAATTATATTACTATGATACAGTTTAAGACGCAAAGTTTAAGCTACCATAATTGATGATGGTTTGCCCGAATCTCTGCCGCATTAAACTGTTAATCTTTCCTTTCGAAACTGTCACCATGGAAGGAAATTTCATGTACATGGATATCCATCATCGATGTGCCACAATTGTGAAGGTATAATCAATATTCCATTCTATGGATTACATCATAAAGCGATGAGAGATATTTCCTGGAGGTATGTATGATTTATGAACGACTGGTGCAGAATACTTTATTCTATTTCTTTTTATTTTATTTATTTACGGACAAATGCCTATTATAAGGAAACGTGAAACAGAGAGGAGCGAACAAAGTAACGGCGAGTACATGATAGAAACATAGAAGTATTAAAAAGAAAACATACAGATATGACAAATAAACATAGTAAAATTAAAATTATGAGGATATGCATCTGTATGCTTGCAATCTAAATATAATTATGTTAATTACAAAAATGTCAATTGGTGTGCTAATATTGTTCGTAAATGTACAACTGCAACGATAGGAATCATAATCCTTAAAACTAGAAAAATAGAAGGGTGGTCTGAACAGAAGAAGCAACTTAGTACCTCTAGATGGAGCATTGAAATTAATGCATATAGGTGAACAATTGAAAAATCAAACTTTCAACCACCCCTTATTATCAAAGTGTCATAAAATTTTCCCAAGACCACGACTGGTATAAAACCAACAGTAGTGGACAAAAGTTTAAGACGAGAGGACAATGTAGAATATAGTTTTATGGTCTGCAAATATTGTTTGTAAATTAATTTGTATTGTTATTATGGTGGAACACAGAATGCAAATTTTGTTTATCATACTATTCCTTAAAAATGAATTAGTTTAACCTTCGTTGGCTCTTTGGTCTTAAACTTTTGTCCGCTACTGTACCTCCTCTGTCATCGTGATATCACACGGCTTATAAAACCCGCCATGGAAAGCAGTAATTATCCCTGAATAAAGATTCGTGGGGGAAAAAAAGAATCAAAGTCTATACACTCTTTACATCTCAGCGAACGCGATAGATACGAGCACGGTGTTCGCGAGAAAGCGGGTCCCCGACGGAGCAGGTGAATTCGAGCTGATAACGCGCTCGCGCGTGTACAGCTTGTCGTATCATAATGCAATTTCTCAATTTTGATAAGCGCCATGGAACACGAGACCTGGGATACGGCACGCGAACTGGTTGCTGCGCCACTTCCGGCTGCGGCGGCTCCTGCGTGCATCAAACTTTCATTCGCCCAGTCTGTTTCTACCTCGGTTTCATCGTCTATTTGCGAATAATACGCCTGGTTAATTAACGTGAACGAATCAGCCGTTTCCTTCGATCGGAGAATCGAAATCTCGCGATCGATTTCAGTTTCAGCGAGCAGCTGCGCCGCTTAGAACGTGATCGATTCTTTCGGGGGTTCGTCGAAGGCGGGGGAGGGAAGGAGAACGCGCCAGGAAGCGGTTCACGGGCAAAAGGATTCAGGTAAAACGGGAACTTTCGATCGGCCACACTTTTGCTCTCCCCGATTCGTAACGCCACCGAGACGAATCGACCACGGTCTAGTTTCTATCGATCCGAATCGCTGGACCGGTGCATCGAGTTCCATCACTGACTCACTGACTGGTAATACAGTAACGGTCAAAAGTTTAAGACCGAAAGGTCGAAGGAAACAAATAAATCAATTAATAAGAAATAGCACGATAAATAAAATTCGTATTCTATGCTAATCAATAAATAGTGTTCTACCGTAATGACCATGAAAATAAGTATATGAACAATATTTGCATATCATGAAAGTATGTTTTGCGAAAAGCGAGTGAATACTCCTGGACGCTTCAAGATTATTTGTTCCATCCTATATGAATATTTAATACCATTTTTGTATCGTACGGTATACTTTTGGAAATTAGCTAATATGGCAACGTCGTCATCTAGTATGCTCTAGGAATGTTGTCATACACTGATGGGGGGAACACAGATATAAGGATTTGACCCACAGTATTTCGGGTATTCAGGATAGCAGAGTCAGGCAGTTCGAATCGATTCATCCGAGCGAAAGAGCCCACAACGGCGGCTGAATTGCAAAACAGGCGAGGTACACAATCGCGATGGATTAAGACGTACCGTTTGCACGCAACGATGATTTAACGGTCCATTCATAAAGAGCGGTGCGTAACCGAGGTAGTAGGGTTGATTTCGACCCGTACCCATTAATTACCGGCTCTTGAGCTAATGACTTCTTCGCCTCGGACCGATCGGCGACCATTAAAACGGTCATCCCGTGAGTTTAATAATCACGATCGCAGAGGCGCCCGAATTGTTAGAATTGTTACGGTAACATGCAATTAATACTTAGCCAACTGAACAGACAGATGTTCTACAAAGCGCTTCCATTGATTCTATTTACTTTTGTTATTAGTTAGTCTTGAACTAGTATTCTTCATGGTTCATCAAATGCGTTTTCTGCATTTCCAAAGTACAATTTTTACTCAATTCAACACTGGTCCAAGACTGATTAAAAACAAAAGCAAATAGAATGTGTTTCAAGGAAGGGGTATCATAGTAAGAACCGGAACAATACGTCACCTTAGAAATTAAGAAACGTTGTTGCGGTCGATAACAGTACTTATTGATTAATACAGAATACGAAAAAATTTGATTACCGTACTATTTCTTATATATTAATTGCTTCATTTTTCAAGATTCTCTGGTCTTAAACTTTTGTCCACTACTGTATATAGCTCGATCTGATTAATCAGAATGAATCGAACTTCAACGTACGCACGATGGATTGTGAACGTTTTCGTGGCCGTCGTGCCTCGCTTTCGATCGATAATTCCGCAACAAGCATAGCGCGACCACTCGATAATGAAGAAACTTCGATCGAGCAAGGTGAGAACGATGGAATAGCGGAAGTAGCCAGGCTCTGTTGGCGGCCAATTTGTACAACAGCTTCACGAGCAGCTTAGTTTCCCTCCTTTGCTCTTCCTCTGCTAGATTCTGAGCCGCGAGAACGGCGCATACCAGCGCTCATTCTTAGAATCCCTCGCGAATACCGGAGCGTACCGAGCGCCATCGAGGAGCGCGCGAACCGTGCCTAATCGGAGGCGTGGTGTGTAAACGTTGTAATGTCACAGGCTGAACTTTCTTCGCTGTTTTGTACTATTTTATATTCCTAACATTCCCATCAACATTTTCGATTAAGCATCGATAAAGTATTTCTTACTGTGAGGGTTACTTTATTTCTTTTACAAAATCGTCTTTCGTTCGTACAATACGGTTGCTATCTTACTAAAAACTAGCTATGCCCTTTTCCTCATGTTTTTATGGGCGCATCCCCACTTTGCACTTTCCCGAAAAACAAACCCGCCGTTGGTGCGGGCCTGGAAAGTGTAAGCGGCCGTGACCGAGCCTCGCGCGTACTCGGTCCCAACCCTTATTGGGGACCTCTGGTTTATGGGGGCCCTAATGACCACTTTGGCCATCGCCACCCCTGATTATCTGGTTCCTCTTACATTACGTATTTTATGATTACGATGGGTAATAACTTTGATTATTTCGACGACTATGTGGCAATTTTGATTGTTTGGATCATTCTGATGATCTTGGTGTCTTTTGATGACTTCGATAACTGTGATGATCGTAACTAGGATGGCGAATGAATTCAGTAACCAGTTTGATTTCTTTGGGAGCAGTCTGAGGTAATTTAAAAGCTCCTCTGTCATAGCTGTTAACACTTAGCCAACCGAATGGGGAGATCTATTTTTTCCCTCGATAGAGCGCTGCCATTGATTTTGTTTACCTTTGTTATTAGAAGCAAATTGCGGGTGAGGGGACAAATGGAGACCGAAAGAGAGTCAGCATATCTTAATAATTATGTTTAACTTTATACAACAATTAAAAACATAATTGTGTTCTCCAAGAAAGAGAACGAGTTTATTCAATCCTATTCTACCCACATAAACGAGTGTATAAAGTGTAGTGTACAAATATTAATAATAAAGATAATTAAATACAACGAACTGTGTTGGTGATTTCCACAAATATAATCTGAGAGATAGGCGCAAGTCCATGCGGCAATCTAAAGATAGCCAGAATCGGCGAGTTCAAGCGTAGCGTGAACCAGGATCGGCATAACCAGGAAGTGTCCGAGGCAGGGACCAGGGCCGTTATCTGCCTATAACTTAGTGTCCTAGGCGTCGCTTACGATTAACATGTCCCTGCTCACACGAACCAACCTAACTCGACCCAGGCCAACAGTATTCGCTGCCGTTCTGCAGCCAGCTTAATATCCCGTAAAGAATTAGCGGCGATCGAGAGAAATCGCCGGTGTTATCGATCGTAAATCACAGGTCTGGGATCTCGTAACTCGAGCAACGTCCCTACTGAATAAAATAACTACGTGTGGAAAGGGTTCGGTGGGGGGAGTGGCGGTAGTCATTGATAATTTTGAGGTGGAGTAAATATAGCAGAGCATGGTTTTATCATACTTTTACAGTGATTTAATTTTACTTTTACATGGCGACAGACTTATTATACATACATGTGCTTTCTCTCTAAAGGATATTTTTAGACTATGAGCCATGGTTACAAATGATGCTTAATTAGACATTAGGTGTCGTTATATTCAATACATTAACTGCATCACCGATAATACATATATATATAGGAAATTCTTACTTTACTTTTTATTTACTCGGTAGAGTGAGATGGTAGGGTTCAAGTGTGAATAAAATAAAGCGAAGTGATTAGAATATTAATAATATATATTTAAAATAGTTTAATGATAATAACTTAAACGACTTTACTTAGCAACTACTACGTTCGCAGAAAGAGTTTGACTGTGAAGGCAGAAAGAGTGTGATTCTGAAGTCGTAGTTGCTAAGTTTTAAAGTTGTTTGAGTTATTACTATTAAACTATTTTAAATATATATTATTAATATTCTAAGCACTCCACTTTATTCTATTCACACCCCTGAGCTCTGTTATCCGTTCTACCGAATAAAAATAAAAGCACAATTTCCTATGTATATGCATATAAGGATTTAGCAGTTATACTATAACAGTCATGGACGATAAATGTAACGGGGTGACGCATGGAACGGCGGGCACGTGCGGCGCACATCGGGATGCCAGTGGCCAACTGCGGGCGAGTTTCGTCGCCTTCGTCAGAAGTGATAGTGACACGGAGCACGAGTTGTGCTCTCTCGGCCGGTGGGGCTCGGACGGCGTTGTAAATTAAAACTGATTCAAAAGGCGAACGGCTGCGCGCGGCCGTGTACAGTGCCATTCAGAAGTTCGATGCACGTGCTCGTGGACACAGATTTCCGTAACTCTGCACGATTGCGTCGGTGATAGGGTAACGCTTCGGTTTTCACGATCCATAAGTGTACGACAGAACATTATGCAGGTATTTACAGTAGCGGACAAAAAATTGAGACCAAAGGGTCGGAGAAAGTAAATTCAATTATTAACCCTTAACACCCCTATTTTTAAGTGTGAACATCAACCAGTAACTCTAAATAAATTTTCATCATGTTTTGACTTGTAAGTTTTTAACTGTCAAACTTTAAATGTTACAATAATTTGTAAATAATAATATTAATGTCATTCAAAACAATCTTTATTAATTTCAGAAGTAATATAATTTTCATTACAATATTTATATTATTAATTTTGTTTGATTAATGTGGGGTATTTTTTTACTCCGTGTGTGTTTAAAAGGCACACTTGGAGTCATAAGGATTAATAAGAAATAATAATATACATAAAATTTGTATTCTATGCTAATTAATAAATAGTGTTCTACCATAATAACAATAAAAATGAATAGATAAACAATATTTGCGAATCATAAAATTATGTTTTAGATTGCCCTGTCGTCTTAAATTTTTGTCCGCTACTCTAGATAGATTCAAATGGTTCACTAGATTCCCAACGTTGGGATTTCTAGTAACATCGTGGCGATCTTCGGTTCTTGGTATCGGTGTTTTCTTTTTGCTAGTAATATTACGGTGGTCGCACCGGTTCTCGGTCTTGATCTGATCTAACGATACAGTCTACAGAATCGTCGACAGTACCAAATGTACCTTATTATAGTTTGCCATTTCTCAATTTCAATACACTTATTAAAATTATTTTTATCGTCATTATGATAGAACACTATCTGTTGATTAGCATAGAATACGAATGTTATTTATCATGCCATTTCTTATTAATTATTTAATTTGTTTTTTTTTTTTAACTCCTTGGTTTTAAACTTTTGTCCGTTACTGTACATATGTACAGTATACTAGTTCAAAATGGAGAATATTACATAGAAAATAAGAACGAAGAATGATAGTATTTGTACCATAAAATAAAATAAAATAAAATACTTTTTTTTATTAAACTTGTATTCGAGCGAAGAATGGGAAGAATCTAGCGGGTGTACGCGAACTTTTGAGGGGCAGTGTAGCGGCGGCCGATTTCGCCCCCGGGCCGCGCAGCCGTTCGCCGATCTACTACACGCCCCTTGCGTTGCGAAATTTTCATTGTCCGTTTTCGAGCTCCCTTCAGCTATGAGCACCGGCCGCCTCTCCGTGCTCGTAAACAATCCTTTCGCAAGTGGTCGCAACCAGAAAATTCTCCGATAGAAATCGAAGCTATTCCGATGTGAGTTTAAGAATGCTTTTAATTGATCGACTTTCGCACGTTTATCGTCGCGTGCGGCGATTTCCTAAGTGAAACGGGATCCTTGATTGTCCTATGCGCCCACAGGCGGATGCATTCTTTTTCAAATTATGTAATGACAATTATGTAAATTGCGAAGCGCCTTGATTATTACTGTAGCCTCGAGACCTTACTATTTACTTTTATAATTATCATTACTGTTACATTGGAAATCATAGTTTATAAATATTGTCTGTACATTCATTTTTATCGTTAATAAGGTAATATAGTATTTATCGATTAATGCAGAACACTAAATTTGTTTACTGTACTATTTCTTATGTGATAATTACTTTATTTCTGTTGCCCCTCTAGTCTTAAACTTTTGTCCGCTACTGTAGATAATACTCAAAATTTAAAGAATAAGTTTTGTTACTTTAACGGCATTCAGAAATGACCACGATTTTTCTACAAATTACATCGATCCATCTTGCTATTTTCTGGATTCGTTTGCAATAAAACTTTTAACATCATCAAAATCTTTTCACTGTAAATTCAACCCCTACGAACGTACCTCGTTCAAAACAAAAATAGACCTCAAAAACGTAAAAAAATTAATTCACGGAAAAATCCTTAACTCTACGAAAAATCGAATCGAAAAATCGTTAACACTCCCATTCCTCCTTTCCGTTCTACCAGAAAGACCAGAGACTTCACAGCCAGAGGTTGCGTATCGAAATGATTAGCATATCACGGCAAGCTCGACAAGTCTCTCCTGTTACAAATGACGGATCTAGGATTTCAGTTAACGCCTAGCTTGGTCGCGAACGAAAACCGCGTATCGAACACATGGCGGCCCCGTCGCGAACGGGACGGAAGCCGTAAGTCGATCTTCCCTCGCGGAGATCCTATCGTTTTCCCGCCCACGCCACGCGACGATTTCGAAGGTGGTGGAGACGATTCCGGTCTCGCTTCTCTATTACCAGCGCGGGACATTACGATCGGTGTCCGCGGCGTTCGATACCGAGCCGATCCGAGTCTCGCGGCCTACACGAATCCCGTTCTGCACCTAGTGCGTTGAACGGTGGGTCGCGGCCATTTTTTCCACCGACCACTCGAGATTATCGTCCTGCGATCCGGTCCGTTCCGGCCCGGTACGGGACACGCTGCGCAAGGAGCCTCGTGATCGACTCCTTCGTTTCTGAGTCACTGCTCGCCGCCTTCGAGGTCCGCGTGGATGGTGCTCGCGATGGAAACGGAGCTCGATGAAGAGCGTGTTGGATTTGAAGTAAGAGTATGTGGCGACCTTTCTGCCCCCGTCACAAGAGGGATCAACCAAGGAGGGATGGAGGGACCACCATTTTTCGCAAGTATTCGAGTCCGCCTAGGTTTCTGTATATACGAATGCTGACCTGTGATGCCAAACTGAGGACGGGAGTTTTCGAGAACACCC
This sequence comes from Tetrapedia diversipes, assembly GCA_033822845.1. NCBI lineage: Eukaryota > Metazoa > Arthropoda > Insecta > Hymenoptera > Apidae > Tetrapedia > Tetrapedia diversipes. Next base: position 22,341 of record JAOPTO010002339.1, read on the forward strand.
TGTTACACTACGCACACTATCGCAGTAAACGCGTGTTCGTGAACCTCAGCTTTTCTGACGACTTCGGGAAATCGAGAGAAAGAACAAATGAAAAAGTTTCTTTCTCGCTCTTGAAGCGTTGAATTCCAACCAATGTGGAAAGCAAGCCAGCAACACTGGCCGATCTTTTTATAATTTTGTTACAAATATAAACGCGTCAGTTCACACGTAGTAAAAGTTCAATTTAAACCGAAGACGTGTCGGAGAAAACAAAACTTCTACGAATCGCGGACAAGTTAGAATGTTCCGATAAAACAGCCAGAACAAGTCGATAAAGAATTCCTGCCCTCTTTAGACCGAGTCGCGTCCAAGTTAAAACGGACAGGTTTCGAAAACGGGTGGGCAACGATCTGGCCTCAGCCTCTCCTCGGAAGTGCGACTCGCGGCTGCTAATTTGTGCCGGCCGGAAAACCGAGTCGTTTAGCTAACTCGATTACCATCGCGATCGCGATGGCGCGGATTATCGCGCGGGAACTCGAGCAAAAGGAAGCGGACAGCGAAGTGAAAGAGAGTCGGGGAGCGTGAGCAACGGGCAGCCGGACGAGCGGCGACGATACATCGTGGATGTAATTACGGGCGTATCGGTGGATTTATCGAGCCACCGGATCGACCGGATCCGGCGCGAGCAGCATATCATAACGCGCGAGCGCGAACCGGTTCCGAGCGCGGCCCCGAGTTTGACGCAAATACGAAATGTGTCGAAATTCTGGACTATCAGCAAACCGGCACGCCTCTGATTGTTTCGCAACCGATCCCGTATCAGAAAATTGCCTGTCCGCGGGAATATTCACGAGTGATTCGTGATTAGTGTATTAGCTAGTAGAAGGTAGGTGGTGTAAATGCGGTTGTGGAAAAATTGAGGCGGTGAAAAATGCGCGGGGGAATATTTTATATGGTGTTTAGATACTTCATTACTAGACAAATTTAGAGCATCTTGAACTGGGCGTCAAGATTTTAGTTCAAAGAAAATATGGGTTATTATTAAAAGTGACGTTAGATTTGTTGTTTTTTGAAGAAAAATATTGTTATATAAAATTTTCGTTCATCCTTTCTAGTAATTCGTAACTGAAACGGTTAAAGACTTATTCCGTGATCAATTGCAAACAATCTAAGCTTGCAATTCAAACTACGAGATATCTCGTAATTGGCAGCGAATGAATTAGAAGGTGAATTAAATTTTTATGCGGGTTACATCTTGAAAATCGTTGAAAATATTAAAAAAGAAGAATTGGCGAGTCGCTGGTTATCGCAAAGAATGGAAAGACATTTGCATGCTACTGTGAATATTAATGAGGAAAAATTCAGGTACCTCTATTAAAGACGTTTGCACTATCTATTTGTACCATCAAAGTTATTTCGGGTTTCGGTTCCGTAAGCGTGAATCATAACACAGGTTTTGGATTCAAGTTTCAGGTACCAGTTTGCGGCCCGGGATTCAAATGTTATGTTTCAGGTACGGATTTGTAAACCGGGTTTCGAGTTTTAGGTTTCGGGTACAGGTTCGTGGTCCAGGTTTCGGGCACGGGTTTCAGGTTTCAGGTTTCAGGTTTCAAACTTGGGTTTCGGGTTTGAATTCGTGCACGGAACTTCGAACAGAGGTTTCAGATTAGAATTTCAGGTGAAATTACAATTTTCCGGCACGTCGAAATTATTTACGAATCTCATTTATAGAGCATCGATCGGAACACGGTATCTTATCTAATTCGATGGTGTAACGTTTACGTAACTTCTGCAATGGTATAGGAGAAAATAGGCGTATTTATATTACAGCACGGCGACAAAGAGTGTCCTCCTACGAGCGAGCGATCTTTCGACATCCTTCCGCGTTCCACGACGACGTCCTTTTGTTCGACCCACGTTCAACCCTGACGATGACTCGGGGAAATCGACGACTTAATTAATTCGCCGCGAAAACATCCTCGTGCTCCCCGCGTCGATGACGTCCGACGATCGATAATGTGACTCAGACGGGACATTCCTTACGGTCTGCGGTAATTAAGGATGATCTCGGCTAGGTGGAATCGCTTGAGGTCGCCCGGTAGACTCTCCAGGGATCCCTTCTGCTCCACTTTACTGCGTACTAATCGGTATTCAAGTATTTTGTAACAGCCACGCCATGATTGCAGACGAAGAATCTGCATTCCATGTCTTCTCGCATTTTACGAGCATATTATTTATGTTCGATCCTCAGAGGGGCAGTAACTAACGACTGTACCTACGTACATTACCCGTCAAAAGTGTAACAGTAACCGATTGCTTGCTACCTCTTACGCTATTGGTCAATTCTTACAATAACTCAGCCTTTTCCTACGTTATTTTGTTCTCTCGTTCGTACAAGATTAAGTTACCATTCGTTGAATTATACTGACCCTGTAATTAAGCGTTCCAACTGATACGAGCGTCCAATGATTTATGGAAGAGACTGTAGGGTTAACGTTCGACATCTGTTGCGCGACGCGACATTATTATAGGAAACTCTACTTTGCTTTTATTTAGAGCTCAGGTGTGAATAAAATAAAGTGATGGGCTTAGAATATTATTAATATATATTTAAAATTGTTTAATAATAACAACTTAAACGACTTTTCCACTTAACAACTACGACGTTCTTACTTCAGAATCACACCCTTTCTGCTACACGCTCGCATTCTCCCCGTCATATATTCTTCCAAACACTCATCTCCTTTCTTTTTAATTCTAAACCTTTCTCACTCGATCCATTCGGTCACGTTCACCAAAAATTCCTCAGTCGCTCAGTGTTCCCAAGTGCTCATCTTTCACGCCTTAGAAACATTCGAGCCCAAACATTCTGCGTTCGCACGACAATCGCCCAACTCAAGTACTCTTCAGACTTTCCCAAACTCGCATCCGCCCGATCGCATTCCTACAATTTTGAATTTGAAAATTTTTCAAGTTAGTATCGTTACACAACTAATGATCGCCTCTCGAGTGCAAAGGGTTAATATTCTGTGTCCGTTGCGCGACGCGATATTATTCGCCGCAACGGATGCGAATAACCGAGGTTCCCCTGAGTTCCACATCAGGACCAGGCCCCCACGCGAATCCGCAGCGGCGTTCGTCGACTTTCTCGGCGACGAGGGACGCGGCCGCGACGCTGAGGGACGAACGCGTTCGTCCGCGTCGATTTTTCCGCTCGCGGACCGGCACCACGAGCGGCTTTCGAAAGCGCGCAGCCACGGGGCGACATTCTTTTCCGTCGGTTCTGGAGCAAAGCGTAGCCGCTTCTCTGGCGCGCCGCGAACCGCGTCTCCCATCGCGCTGGAATTTGCATTTAAACGCCTTGCTTACGTAACGCACGAGGCAAACGCGTTCAGGAAACGCGAGAGAGTCGAAGGAGTTACTGGAGCCTCGATTGCTCGCGGAAAGAGTGGCCTATCGTTCCCCTGGATCGCGTTAACGCTAGAACTGTGCTAGAAGGCTTGGTAGAAATTGGATGTTTTTAATATTTAGAAATCTTTGGTGACTATTTTAGTACTTGGGGATCTTGTTGGTGGATTAAATAACTAATAACGATTTTTAGTATAACAAATATAATTGTAATAATAATAATGATAATAATAAGGTGATAACACTATTTTTAATTACACTCTTTACACACTCTCTCTATATAACTCACTCTCTATTACTCGCTTTTTTACTCTACGATCGTCCGTTACGGATTGATTCGTTCGCACTCTGTCTCTCCACTCCCACCTTCCTCAGTCATACAGTATACACAACGATTAGATGATCATACCGCGCACCACTCATTACATATACAAACGATAACACTCACCTGTTGTCATTCTCTCCAACCTGTCATACTCACTCATCCACACAAACATTTTTCACACCTTTATCATCATACTTTATATTCTATGGTGACCAAATAAGGTATATGTATCACAGAACTAGTGTTATTTAATACACTAGGTTTACCATGGGTTGACGTATACCTATTTTTACCAAAGGGGTCAAAATGGCCCCTTTCGGTATTTAATTGGAAAAAGTATAAATTGACCTGTCTATTAAGAAAATTATGTCTTGTAAGTAAAATATTCTGATAAAATACGGCTAGGATTTTCTTCAAGAAAATGGACGAAAAATTTTCTTAGACGAGTCAAAATGACCCTTTGGTAAACCTAGTGTTAAGTAGGCGTTATCCAGCGTTATCTAGTGTCCTTCAGGGTGCACTGCCGTGAACAGAATACTTAGTGACGCGAATGAAACTCAATTTATCTGCAGAATTATAATTCTACTTAAATGAAAGGAAGATGCGAACTCCATAAGGCAATGCTTGTTTGGGTCCTCGTTAAAACGATCGGTATTAAGAAATGCAAAATACCCCTCGTGCGTTTTCGGAACGCGTCGTTCCTTAGCAGCAGCGTATCGTTACTCAAATGATATTCATCCAGTTTCTGTAAGCATTTCATCGACCACACTATACAGACTAATTTTATTCTACCTGGAACTCTTCGTTCGAGTGGTTTTCAGACGAAACCCCGAGATCGACGAGCATGGAACCTTTTTTCTCGGGTATCGAATGGGAATTAAACCACGGCCGAAAGTTACGAGGCCAATTAGCCTCCGCAGCGTGCACTTACGTTCAATTTGACTGGGACGTTCGTGTACGGGGACACCAAGGTCCGCTGCACTATAATCATCGGACATAACTCAGAGGGAATGCCCGCTGGGCCATGCCGCCGAAAATTAATTAAAACATTACCCGTCCTTCGGGCCTTTTAACCGAACAAATTAGTCAAATTACGATTCATCGGGGCCCAATGGCGGGGAATTTACGCAAGGACGCTTGTTCGTTCGTGCATCGAACCTACACCACCGTCGTCCATAAATTGCAGGATACTTTTGGATACATTCAGAGCAACGAAAGATTCGTGATTTGTTCGCGAATGTCATACCTCTTATAAATTACAGACGCCCCTCGACTTTCGTACATTGCGAACATGTAAAGAGTGGTTAAGTTAAGCGATAGCCGTGTGAACGCAGAATGTTTGAACTAGAGTGTTTCTAAGGCGCGAACGATGAGCACTCGAGGAACCTGAGTGACTGAGGAATTTTGGGTGAACGTGACCGAATGCGTCGAGTGAGAAAGGTTGACAATTAGAAAGTAAAAACGTCGAAATTGCTAAGTTGAAAAATATTTTAAATATATATCAATAATCTCTAAGAACTTCACATTATTTTACTCACACCTGAGCCCTGACATCCACTCTACTAAATAAAAGGTAAAAAATTTCCTATAATATCATTAATGAATTTTCACCGATTACTTACTCGAGGAACGTTAAATTACACCGTCTTCATTTCCAAGGTTCTACCCGCAGTCAGGTACGGTGAGAGGTCCATTCGAGAGACCTGCGAGTGCTCCCCGTCTCTCTAATGGACGATAATGGAGTACGCGTCGAAGGGCGCCTTGGGTTCCAGTTTTTCGGGCGATCTCCTCGAAATTTCCGTCAGGTCCTCGGTTTCCCGGCTACGAGCGAGCGATGACGTACGCAAGGCCGCGGATTAGCATACAGACCGGGGACCACCCATGCTACGACCCTGCCCGGGCAACGGACTGCTCTTCAGCCTCATAATAAGCGGCCGCTCATGTCGGATCCTCCGCGTACAAGCGCCGACCGTGTACCCATCCGTATATCTCGATTTATATCGTTATCGATCCTTTATTGGCGTCGATATATATTCCAGCTCCGTTCCTACATCGATCTCCTCCCCGCCGCTCTCCCATTCCTCTTCCTCCTTATCCTTCTCAGCTCGTTCCCTCTTCTTCCTCTCTTCCTGTTTCGCGGCGCACGCTGTATAACCGTGTGTGTCGCGCGTAGGAGTCCCCTGTGTCCCTGAAACGGTATCGACCGACCGGCTCGCGTCGTTCGCCAATCGAGATCTTCCTTTTCTGTTCGCGAGGTACACGATGCGCTTATCGGGGGCCTAGATAATAACAACAGGCACTATCCTGTAGCGTTCGCCGCTTGAACGATCCGCGCTGCTTTTTTCGGTTCGGTTGATTAAAGAGGACGAGGATCGTGTCGCGGAACAGGTCAAAGGATTTCAGTTTAGATTAGACGGGTTGTGGGGAAAGTTTGCGAAAGACTTTTAAGAGGGTAACGAGTTTTGAGGGTAAAAGTGTCTGTTGGGTAAACAGAGGTATTCGGAGTTACATGAAAGATCGGTTAACATAGATTATTTTAACTATTATAGACTGTCCTATCCTAATGTAAGGATATCTGTTGTAAGGATGACTAAATTAGAAGGAACGATTAGTGGGTAGAAAAAAACTCAGAACCTCTAGATGACTCCTTCGACAACGTTTATTCGACTGTGTTACAGATTCGCTGTGAGCCATTTTTATTTCTGGACAGAAGGATACCTGTGTTGACAATAACATTGGCCTCTGTGTCGTCGTGGATGGGTTAGTTCGTTGCCCTCTTAATTGTCTTTAACTTATTTTGTTTACACTGTGGTACCCAAACTTAGACGAAGGAATGATAGAATTAGGTCGAATGTCCTTTTCATAGAAATCTAGTGATTAGTCTGAAGTACCTACCCTTTGATAACGCTAGACATTAATCATCCTGAAGCTTAAGTTTCACTAGCCGATCGAGGCTGGTCGTGAAACCTTCGAATCTGTCGCGATAAACCAGGTCCACCTTTTCGAATCTTTCCACTATACCACAGCTCCTACTCCTGACAATAAACCTGTTATCGATACGATTAATTCCGCTGCAACGCGCAGGGATAATCCCAGACAGGACAGGTAGGCGAGCAAGAATAGGAACAGCTTTATTTATCGCTACCGGCCTATCGACCCTCGTACCCGTCTGTGTACCACGCTTATTAATTAACCGGCCTCGTCAATTATCCCCAAGTAATTATCGGAGGCCCGTGTGCAGGAAGCATCGGCCAGGACGACAAGCAGTTACGATTGTGGTACACGGTGTACGGATACGCGAGCGATCGATTCGGTCGGCTTTAACCCTTCCGTTTCGAGCGCAGCTTATAGGCGGCATCCAAACATACATTGTATTTTAATAATTTAACGTGCTGTGATCCGTCTATGGATTTCGTGTAATTTTTGAAATTAATTTTAACCCTCTTAATATATAAATATATAAATACCTAAAAATATATAAACTATAATTGGTCTATAAAGTTATTAGAACTAATATAATCTTGTGTAAGTCTTTTCGTATTAAAAATTTGAACTACTTTAAATATATAAATATCTAAAAATATGTAAATTGTAATTGCACTATAATGTTATTATAATAATTAATATAATTATGTATAATTCTCTTCATATTTAACATTGTAAATATACTTGTTAGATTAAAGCAATGATTGTTTTATTCAGCACAGCTGTTATTTAAGACTTAGAAAAACGTATATACAAAAATCACCCGCACTGTGCACATTTCAGGCCTGTGTTTCCGTTCAGTGACGGCATTTCGGCGGACTGAACTGCCGTAGCGAAAGGGTTAATAAAACGGTGCGCGTCTCGAGCGGGTACAAGCGGGCTGTAGCGGTTGCAGGACGAAAGAACGCTGGCAAAAAGGCGAGACTTTTCAAGCTCGAGGATCTTGGGTAGCAGCGGCCGTGATACGAAGGACGCTCTCTTTCTTTCAGCTCGACGCGGTTGCAGCTGTTGTCTTGCAAGAACCGTCTCGAAAATCGCTTTTGTCGCGTGGCAAGAAAAGACGCGCGAAAAAGTAGCCTTCGGCTTCTAGTTCGTTGATCACCGCGGGACGACCGGCCATTGTTAGCGCGTCGTTTGCGTAACTGGATTTTTCTGCAACCGTGCACAGCCGTTGCACTGCACAGTGGACCCGTTCTCGGTGGCTGTGTAACGGATACGATTAAATTAGACAGGTTGTTACCTGTCAGCAGTTCAAACGCGATGATTTATGAGATGGCTGTTTTCCGGTTCACCCTTAAATGCATTATTTCTTACAGGTTGAAAAAAAAATATTATGTAGACATGTACATGCTGATGCAGGGAAAAATAAAACAATAATTTTTTTTTATACGTATAGATAAAAGGCAATGTTCGTTAAATACTAAATAAATAAATATTTCTCTTTACTTAACACTATTCCTACCGACACTTCACGTATACCTATTCCTATCGCGACATTCTCACGTAAGACAGACTACAAATTTTTCTCAGAAACTAAACAATGAAAAAAGAAGCGAATATTGAAAAATGTATTATAGGTTTATTTGAGTAAAAGTCTGAAATTTAAAGGCGTTTCGATTACATTGTATATGTGAAATTCTAATCGAAACTTTAAAAACGGTCATTTGACCGATCGTGGTAGGAATAGTGTTAAGCGCACTCGTTTCCCTGCTATCTTTTGTTTACAGAGCGAATTTTACCCGTGAAATAAATAAATAAATAATTCGTAAATAATTCTGTACTGGGAAATCGAGAACGAATTTCTGAAAAAACGAAGATCTTCAAATTTTTCCTCAATATTTCATTGGTGGGGTATACTCCAATTTTTAATTGTCTGGCGTTTCGAAAGTTGTCTGTTACCACGTTTCGAATAGAGCGAAAATTATTCAACGCGAGCCACGTAACAACGACTTTGAAAAAGTGTCGGTCAGCTATGGTGATTTATGGGCCCCCCCTAGCCACGATTAATCGTATGCCGCCACTGCGATCGCGGAAAACCGACGCCGTTGCCTGCGATGTTATGGTTACCGGTCGGTGGAGCAACGATTCGTCGATGATCTAATAAAGAATCGTTAAGATCGATCATCTCGACCTACAGATTGCATCCTAATTTGAATAATCGCAATTAGCCGACTGGATTATCCCCGTAGAACCAGTCGGTCGAGACTCCGATTGGTCTGTTTGAGCACATTTGAATTCCGTTTCCACGGATATTGAATCGTCACGCGGCGGCGCACGGGAAACCCGTGAAGAGATTCACGATGATCGTCGATGATTTCTTCCTCGCAAGTTTTCGATCCCACCTTCTGTTCTGCTCTGAGATCGTTATCGCGCGAGCGGTTCCGATCTTTTGCACACGAGCTGCCTGCTCGACGGTGAAACTATTGACCTACTGTAGGCAATTTAACACTAGGTTTACAAGACCCGTCAATTTGACGAGTTTCGGACTTCATGAGTAAAATTTGCAAAAATAATTACTATTATTCTTAGCAATTTCACATTCTTTTTGATATATAGGTACCTATTCCTTAATATATGTAATCATGATTAAGGAAGGACATGAGACATCTCAATTTCCAAGACATTAAACGAAGAAACTTGTCTAAGAAAATGAAGAAACTACTTGTACTTTTTTCATACTTTGTCTAAGTAGCATTTTTCATTTTACAAAATGCCTAGGGAAAGTATGTAATAATTCTCATATTTTGTGCATTGCCTAAAAATGACCGGCATTTTATACAATGTTGGCTTTTTATACATTGCCGATAATATGTAGACTTTGTAATCCTAAATATCTCCGAATCTCTCGACCAGCCTGTCTCTTTTCTACGCTACCTGTCTTTAATCGTGTGTCTTTAGAATTTGGTCGAAAGCTTCCCGTTTGACGGCGCCGAGGAAATAATTGACCGATCGACCGAGCCGAAACGCAGCCCCAGCACCGGTCATTAGTTTCTCCGGCGATCGTTAGTGATTTACGTCGTCGTTAACGAGGAATTAAGAAGCCACGACACCTCGAAGGATGTTTTGACAGCGGTGACCAACGGGGCGCATGATCGAGGTGTCGGATGGATCGATTTAACTCGATCATGACGGCCGATTTCGGGAGGCCTAATTAAAAAGCGCGCCGCTCACCGGTCCCCCCCTTCGAACATGATTTAAATCCTTCCCCCCTCGTGTCAGAGACGCAACGTAGAGAGTATCAATTTCCCCGCGATGTCCTGTATTAATTTCTGGAGCACGTCGGTAGTTCCAGGGCGGAGGGTTAATTTGTTACACGTTTTATTAACCGGTCGAGCTCGAAGTGAAAAATTTGTAGCGCTCGGTAATCGTTTCGTGTATTTATCAATTTTCTGGCGCACACCTTTCAAGCTGCGGGATTTCGATTTCGATTGCCGATTGCATCGGGCTCGAAGCGCGCGGCGATCTCGACGAGGGAATTCTTCCGCTCGAAACCAACGGTCGCTCGTCGATCGCGGCCGTCCTTAAGGCCGATTTCTAAAACCGCAAAAAGAGTAACGGCATCGCTCAGGGCTGATGGTGCAACTGATAAAGTCCTTGCCGGGAGTGAAAACATCGTCGATTCCGCGGCTCGTCGAGCCGTTTCGAGATCCCGCCCCGCGGGGATCGGGAACGTCTCTGTTTCCGTGCGGAGATCGTGAAACCGATCGCTCATAAACACGAAATTGCTGCAGCGGAGGGGTCCGTTGCGTGCCGGCCGCACTGGCGTAGCGAATCCGCTGAAACGTTGCCCGCGGCCTTCGGAGCCTCCATCGACTTATTTGATGTTTCTATCGGAGCTACGTGGAACTGTGTGATAGCGTAATGGGAATTTAATGGTCGCAGCTTGCTGAAGGAAGCTGTAAAGTTGTGTATTAGCTAGATTACGGGGAACGCTGTTTCAGAGATACGCTTATTTTTTAAGTTGATATTACAATTCAATGCGGTGAGAAATTGTATGAGTTAATTAAAGAAAGGTTTTGTTATATATCTAATCGAAGAAGAATTGATCGATGGGTGAAGCCAGGTTGGGAGACCTGGATGGTGACAGGTGCTATTCAATGTTAAGTTTCTCTCGTAGGGGGTATTCAAGAAGGATGGGTGAACAAAATGAATTTTCATGGGATCGAAGTGATGTCACCGATCAACAACACAAATATACTACCAACAAAAATCTTTGTAAGACAAAAGTCTCTGTGAATTATTTAGTGGTATTCAAATGTATTGTTAAGTTCTCTTTAAAGTAGTCCATTATTGAATGTTTTATTCCTTGTCGTTGCTTCGAAATGTAAAATCACTAGGGAAAGTCGAAAATACAACTAGAGTAAGTAATAGAGAAAACAGGAAATAGAAATTTCACGCAAGGAAAATAGAAGAAAAATCAGAATTAATAAACATGGGTTCTGTTTTCCAAGAATGCTTCAAAATTACTACGCGCTTTCTCGTCTATTAAATCTTGTGTCTTCCATTCCACCGATAATGAAAACGTCTGGTAACGAACCTTCGCTAATTGAACCTACACCACGGACACCGTCCTCTCTCCGACAGAAAAAGGGAACTAGAACGAAGTTTATGACTTCTTCTCTGAACGACGTCGATTAATGGCGAGCGGCAACGATATTCCGTTCTTCCGTTTCACGGTGGAATTGCAGAAACTGAAGCACGGAGAAGGTACATAGACAACCTCGCGAAAAAGAGTTTATTGTCTATCGACACTATCTTCCTTCATCTGGTTGCTTCTATAGAAACAATTACGATTCCACGAACCTTGATCAAACATTGAGCCAAATAAACCAAAAAAAAAAAAATTATAATATAATTTCAAACAGATATGCAACACAAGATAAAAGAGTCGGATGAAATCAAGTGTCTGCTTTGAAAGATTTTTATTTTATTCGCTTGTTCAGCCTTGACTGCAATATTACCGTCGTCGATTTCGAGAGATCGCTAGTCGATCGCGCGAGCGACTAGCTTCCCGATGTCCGTGGAGGAAGCAGATGGAAGGGGATACGTAACAATGACTACGGTTACATCATGGCCGGCACAGTTATAAAATAAAACACGGGGAACACAACTCTGACATTTATTGCCGCCGTACGTCGACACCGGTGTAAACGCGCGCATATTCGACTCACGTAATTTCGCGCAATTCACAGAACGAGTCCCCGAGTGGAGAAAAAGGAAGACGCTTTTTAGGTCAGGAACGCGGTTTATCCCTCATCCCCCTTCATCCTCGCGGCCTTCTTCGTCCGCTTCTCTCCCTCTTAATCGTCCAGCGTCCGATCCGCTTCTAGGGATGGGAACGAGACGCTTCGAGGCACTTTTACCTCGCGATGATTCGACGATACTTATGAACACGCTATACCTTAATTTCCACATTATTTACGGTGCTCGTTCCTAACAAAAACACAGCCACACATAATCGTGTCAGTTCCATACCGTAAAACTGAATACCTTAATCGCAAAAGGAAGTAGAATTTTAATTTTCGTTAACTTGAAATCGGTGGATGGTATGAATTAGGTTTTATGAAAGATTCAGAAGTTATACAGACAGACATCTTTACAGGAGGAAACAATGGGATCTAATGACTTATCAGTAGGATTTTTTATTGATTTGCGTTGACGTGTCATCGTTATGACAACAATCATTTAACCAGCGAGTAACACGAACTCGATCTCTTTTTATGTTAACACTCTAACGACAGCCTTACGTAAACCGTGCATTACAAGTAGGTGGAACAAAAAGGAGCAGTGTCCCAGAATTGCGACTCCGGGGAACCTGGAACAGTTCGAAACTTCTACGAATCGCGTAAAATTACGTAACACCCTGGAAGACAATTCCTGCGGCATTTTCAGCGTTTCAAAACGACTGCCTCTGTGTTCCAGGTATCCCGAATCACGGAAACCGTGTCTCTGCGGTCCTTTCTACGGTTCTCGAGTACGGAAGGCCGCCGTTGGCTACAGCTGGCCGTACAGCTCCGGATAGATCCGAAACGCTTTCAAAACGGTTCAAAGTCTATCGCGGACCGATTGGCTCGAGAAATCGTATCGAATGGCCATCGCTACTCGGCCGAGCCAGCCGGCCAGGCAACTGGTTTTTGCCGATGCAACCGAGCAGCCAGATGCACGCGGCTGTGTCCTCGCGGATGTCGGTTAGCAGTTTCCTGGGAGAGCCGGCGTGTGTGCACGGTCGTCCTTGAAGCCGTTACACTCCCTTGCATCGCGCGGCTCTCCTGTAAATCGGGCCTCGAGATCGCCTCGCCATTACACCCACTGACACGCCTCTATCGTCTGTCCGCCGATCCTGTCCGTCGTCGATTCATCGCGAGCGTTCGACAGGCTTTACTCGATTCGTTCTACTCGTTTTTTTTTTAAGTCGATAGCTCTGTTTGCACGAAGGTACCGCTTATTTGTTTTTCCGACCAACTGTCGTACAGTTTTGGTATTTTTGGTTGTACAAAGTAGCTTCTGAATGAACAAAGGTATAAAACAAAGAATTATCCTGGTCTATATGAATGAATGCAAACACTTCGAATGCAATATATCTAAAACGGTGAACTATCAACCTCCCGTTTCTCTTTTAGAGCTTTATCAATAGCGATCAAGTTTACGCTGTTCATTTCGAATGTGCTTCAGCGTGACCACCAGTGTGTCGGCTTGATTTCATTTAAAAGTCATTAGCGATTCGTGAACAGGTGCGAAAATGTCGCAACATCTCGTCGGTTGGGGCGGGTTCAAAACTGCGCAAGGTGCGCTGATACGACTTTAACGAGCGCCCCTGTCTCGACCCAGTGAAAGCGATAGAAAGTAAAATGCAGATCCTTTGCATAGTACGGTAGTTAAGTTCCAAAAAATTTGTATGGAAGAAGATATCGATAAACGACGAGATATATATTAATTTAAATAAGACACGCTAAAGTTTTCCTCGTCTATGCTAAAAAATTCAGCGAACGATTCCAGTTTACCTCGATCTTCTGAATTCTCTTCTGTACCACCTTAATTTCTATCATCTTTCAATTCCTCAATCGACTCGTTCGTGAATTCTTCCAAGGATACAGTAGCGGACAAAAGTTTAAGACAACAGGACAATGTAAAACATAATTTTATGGTTCACAAGTATCGTTTATCTATTTATTTTTATTGTCATTATAGTAGAACGCTATTTATTGATTGGCATAGAGTACAAATTTTATTTATACTACTATTTCTTATTATTGGGAATGGGGTTTTATATTGCTAAATGAAATAAACTCTTATTTGTGAAATAATACTCAGATATTTATTAATACTTTTATATAGCACGAGGAAGGGCAATTATGACCGCACCTAGCGAGTTTTGTCACAAGACTAGCAGAACGCAGTGGTCGAAATTCTTACAACCCCGTCCGGGTCCTTCAGCCCCTGCAGTTCTGTTTCTCGATGTTTTCGAACTTTCTAAAATGCCAGATGTGGCTTAGCTTCTTGGGAGAAGCCCTTGAGAAAGTACGTTAAGAGAAAGCTGGTTTATGGTTAATTTTTGCTTCGTAGTATTTCTGTATTCAATTTCCAACACTTATTAATTTATTAATTTATTTTCTTTGATCCTTTGGTCTTAAACTTTTGTCCGCTACTGTACCTAACCGTGTTATAAAGAGTACCGTTTTACGGGAGGGTTGACTGTAACAGAGGTGCGGCGAAACGACAGAGTAAAAGTGAAAAAAAGAATCATGGCGGGATGCGCAACCGATTGGCGACGCAGCGAGATGAATCGAGCGTAGAGAAATGATTAGTATCGCGTCGTTAGGGCCGCCATGTAAACGGATAATTGGGCAATAACCCAGAAGCGAAGATCACGAACGCGGCTCCGCATATGGAACGATCACGATCGTAACGAAGATCTAGCTGCCGAGATAAACATGTAACGAACGGCGGGAGGGGAAAAAAACCTGTGTTCGAAGTCGTGGGGGGGCGCGGTCATGTTGGATCTTCGTGAAAAATCGCGGGAACCGATCGTCGTCGTGCTTCGAAATTAGTTGCCCTTCCCCGAAGGGGAATGAATATTTATTCATTTATTCGATAAACGGGAAGCCTCGTTAGCGTACAAAGCTGTGGGACATGATAATCAAAGTTAGGTTACAAAAATAATTTTAATGAGAATTTTATAAACAAACGAGGAACAAAAGGTTAAAAAAGTTTAAAGGTACAGTTTTTGAACGATGCAATACTGATCGTAAAAAATGTGAGTAAATGCGTAATACTAATAAATACAATTTATTTGAACAACAATTATTACCTCTAATAAAAAAAAAAAATTATTTTCTCTCTTTATATTTCTATATCAATATCTTTTGTTACTGTGATTACTGTTATCACACTCATTGTCTTTTTCTTCGCTGGTCTGTCTATCTATACTATACATATGCAAATGACATAGATCATACTTCGCTGCACTCATTCCACAACACGAATTTTAATGTCTACTCATAGTTTATCATTCACTTACTACACTCATCCGTCCATAGGAACATTTTTTTTCATATCCCATACTCTATGATAACCATAACACCACAAAAGATTCTAAGCTGGTAAAATAGGATTACGCGATCAGACAAAGACGATTTAGTGGATCTATCGACATCAGGGAAAAATGCAATGCGCGAAAATTTAAATTGTGTGAGAACATAAAAATAGCCAGGCAGTCAAACAGTTCTTCGCGATTCGCTGTTTTAGACGATCTACGTATAAAAATACTTGAACAGTACATTAACAAACATTCGTATTCTTCAGTCAAACTCAGTTTCTTAATCAACTTACTATCACATTCCACTTTCGCAACACCGAATTTCTACAGCCGGTTAGAGCAGCAGCGGGGCACCCGATATCGCACGCAGGCCTAACTGATCAACATGCAAATTTATCAATATAAATACAGCTTCGCGCAAACACGTTTTTCTTTTCTACAATCGTCACGAGTAAGAGATCGATTGAACGGGAACTCTTCTGAAAAGTGTATTGAACGAGCGATCGTTGGAGTGGCAATTAAAGAAATCGTCATCGATATTATCGACCGCAACAACGTATCTTAACAATTAACCAACCGAATGTGAAGATCTCCCATTTTTTCTTCAACAAACCTCTGCCACTGATTCTATTTATTTTTGTTGTTAGTTAGTTTTGAATTGGTGTTGTTCACAGTTCATCAAATGCATTTTCTGCTCTTCCAAAGTACAATTTTTAATAAATTTAGCACGAATGTCGAACACTTTTTAAGGGATCGAAAAAATGGAAGGTCTCTCTATTTCTATATACTACATCCGAAAATTCTTTTATGTATACTTTTGCATAAAATTGGCTACTTGCCCATCAAATAAATATTATTATTATTATTATATCAATATTTCTTGTTACTATGATTGTTCTTATCATACTGATAGTCTTTTTATCGCTACTCTCTCTCTATCTATACCACACATACCATACGCACTCGCCGTACTTATCCTTCTACACATTCTTTCTCATACCCCATATTCTATGATAACCATACCACCACAGTTTTCACAATAAATATAAATGATCATCAATCCCTAACAACCGATACACCGGAAATCGAGTCGCCGCGCCATTGACACCGTAACTCAGAGGAACAACGGTTCCCGCAAGAATGGGGATATAAATTTCGTAGCCGGGGATCGGTTTCGGATCGAAGCAGATAAGACGATACCCAGCATAGATTTCGTATCGCTCTACGCCGAGATCCGGCGAATTCCGATCGATACATGGGTGTGACGACGTTGCACATCGTGCCCCCCCTCCCTTTCGCTCCCCTGTTAACCCTTTCCTTCCTCGTGCGCGCAAAGATCTGATTTCCTTACAATGTACAGTGTGTATCGCGTTACCGCGGCGCACCGTACGAGTACCACCGAGCGAGCACATTCGTTATGGTTTATGTAAATTGGCCGCGTGTACACGGGTGACTCGCGCGTTAAGGCCCGTCGTCGCCGCTGCTGGCCGCGGAATGCGCCGATTTATGGTGTCATCGGTGATACCTTCGCGTAATAAAAGCAGGCGAGCTCCGTAGCCAGCACGCTGAATGGAATCGTCGATAGGATGGAGCCGATGGAAACGTAGGAAAGGTTAACGCAATAATAGTTTTCCATTGATCACCTGCTTCGCGATTTATCGATCCGCTCTTTGATTCGCTCCCCGAGCAATCGGGCCAAGCTACGCGATGGTTTTTATTATTTATTTATTTATTTATTTATTCATTTATTTACTTATTTATTTACTTATTTATTTATTCATTTATTTACTTATTTATTTACTTATTTATTTATTTATTTATTTATTTATTTACTTATTTATTTATTTATTTACTTATTTATTTACTTATTTATTTATTTATTACGCGTAAATAATGTTGATCGGACGCGGTAAGATATCAAGTATTACACGATAACAATTTGGCGAAATTAGATCTACAGTTAGAGTAAGAAACAATAAAGTTGAGTGAATTAGAATGATCATTAACATTGTTGATTAACATATTAATGCAACTACATTGCTCGGACTGTGTACGGTGCTGTTTATCGCCTTTGATGCGTAACATAGATTAGTTTAGTTTACAAGCTAGCTCTAGGTTAACAAAGTATTCTATAAAAGTTCGTCTAAAAATAAATAATGAACTTCCGTTCGAAGCATTTAGTTAATTAAGAAATCCACAACACGGTGAAACATTTTGATGTATATCGCGCTGTAGTATGCGACGAGTTCGGAAAAAGTAAAGGAGCAAGCGGTGAGGATCGCTTTCGTTTCGCGTAACGTGGTTTCACCTCTCTCTGACGCGCGCGAGGAAATCCGCGCCTCGATATGTGGGGCCCGTAAAATTTACCGCTGGGCGTGTCCGCTCTTTTTCCAAGCCGTCTGATAACGTCCTAGCCCTTTCATTCTGTTCGGTGTGCCTGCGAGAGATCCATCTCTTTTAGCCTCCGAGAGATTATTTCTTTGTTTCTTTTTTTATTTATTTATTTACTTATTTATTTCTTTATTTCTTTCTTTCTTTCTTTCTTT
>JAOPTO010002339.1:44763-111584 GCA_033822845.1 Tetrapedia diversipes
TTTTCATAGTGCTTGCTTCAAAATTGGCGGATTTTCAAACAAATTTTTATCCCTTATTTTAATTCCTTGGGGGGTTGATTTTTCAGAAACGTTGAAACACGTATTTCTTTATTTCTAACCAACAAACTAAATACCAGTTTTCATAGTGCTTGCTTCAAAATTGGCAGATTTTTAAACAAACTTTCATCCCCTATTTTAATTCCCTGGGGAGTTGATTTTCCAGAAACATTGAAACACGTATTTCCTTATTTCTAACCAAAAACAACAGTTTAGGCTATTTCATCGGTGAAAGAAAGTATCGGATCGCAAGGTGGTCCACAGGAATACCACTGTTACGAAACAGTGACTCGGATGCAGAATACCGAAGGAGAAAGACACGAAGAGAAAACCGAACGATGCGAATTCCAACAGCAGCAGCGTAATTTCGCCTCTGAAAAACAATCGGCGATTTGCCGACTCTTGGGAAGGTAAATCGGCCGGGTGAAGTGTTGCGTTGCAACACGGTCAAAAAACGTACGCTACCTGCCAAAAGTGTAGTATCAACCAGAGGTTTCAAAAAACATTTAAATTCAGAAGAACAAGAATTTAGAATGATGGCACTAAAGAAACCTCTTTCATGAAAAGTCTACCACGATAAAGGTAACTGCTGTTAAAATTAGCAAAATTAGTATCACCAAGAGGTTTCAAATAGTATTTGAATTTAAAAAAGGAAGCATATTAGAATGATAGAACATCAAAATGGTGTTCCATAAAAAGTCTACCACGGTAAAAGTAACTGCTGTTAAAATTAGCAATATTAATTTTAAACGAACAAAAAATCTTATTCCAAACTTTTGGCCGGTAATGTACGTATGTGGCTTCGTTAGCTCGAAATTCGGGCGTAAATCTCGAGAATGCCGCCGACACCGCTTTTTTTTCTGGCCAACGAGTCGTCCTTGCGCGCGAAAACCGATCCCATCGCGAGGCTGTACGTCTTCCCAACAATACCAGCCGTTCAACCGTCGTCGTTCTCTGCAACAACGAATTAAAGCGCCCTCCTGAAATTTTAAGGTAGAAAGCCGGCAGCCATCGCGCGTTAATAACGTCGGGGTCGAGACCGAGGGAAAGATCGGCTAATTTGCATTGCTTCTACTCGATACGTGTTCCGCGGCAATTGCGACGCTCGTAAGAAGGGATTAAGAAAACGATGAGACCGGTTCGTTGGTGGGCTCGGTCCTTTAATTACGTTAGGTCAGTATCGACGGGTAATGATAAGGTTAGCCGATCGGCTTGTGCAGCCTCGGGCCTTGTGGCCTTCGCTCGAAAGGGACACGAGGATACGCTGGAAACATCGACGCGAGTTCGATTCAGCTTCGATTATTTTTGTGTCACTGTATGTTTGTTATTTATTTATTTGTTTGAATTTACGGTAAAAGCCCTACTTTTTGGAAGAGTGATATGAAGATTATTGGAAATGCGGTTTTATATTGCTTAATAAATTACACTCTTATTTCAAATATTATAATATTTTATAATATACAAGCTGGATGCTGTTTGAAGTCGAATAAATAATAATAAATAACAATTATTACATTTACTTCCTTTTATCTCTATACTCACTTATATTCTTCGCAAACAGACTGATATCTGGTAAAACTCATTTAAGTTACAATCAAACGCTGCCCTCTAAAATGTACCCGAAACCTTTCAACGATGATTTAAATCCCAAAAACATCTAAAAGGGTTAACAGAAAGTTTCTTAAACTAATCGCGTCATCGTATCGATATGCTCGACTCCAACGAACAAGGAGAGCACTTAAAGCGTTCGAGGTATGCATCGCGAGAGATCAAAGCGATCAGAGTATCGGCCAATCTCTACAGGCAGAGGGAGGGCAGAAGAGACACCTGGCAAGGCCTGCTTCCGCCGTGGGCAAGGTAATCCAAATTCCGCAGCCTTGCGAACACCACTGAGGATCGTCGTCGACCCAGCAACAACAACATCGCACGAATGACCGATGTTCACCAGTCTCGTACTCCCTTCCCCTCGTGCGAGGGAGAAGAGAATCGCATTGTACCGTGGTATATCTTGTTCATTTTTTATATTTTAATAATAATAATACTTTATTAACGGATTAAAATTCTTTGGTATACAAAAGAGAGAGGATAAGTATACCAAGTATATAGCAATAACGTAACCTTAATATGTAAAACAGAAAATAATTAATACAAAACTTAATGATTACAGTAGCGGGCAAAAGCTTAAGACCAAAGGGTTAAAGAAAATAAATAAATTAATTAATAAGAAATAATAGTAGAAAATAAAATCTGTATTCTATGCTAATCAATAATTAGTGTTCTACCATAATGACAATAAAAATGAATAGATAAACAATATTTGCGAACCATAAAATTATGTTTACATTATCCTGTCATCTTAAACTTTTTTCCGCTACTGTATCTTATAATGGGCATTGCCCGTAAATAAATAAAAAGTAAGAATAAAATAAAATACCTTTCAGTCGAGGCATCCTCGAGTAAGTTCATCCCGCCCGTCCCGCTACAGGTTCGTTTACTTTATCGATTCTGAAGGCCCTGAACGATATCCTCCTCGCCTCGCTGCTTTCTTTCCCCTCTGGACCCGGTGGTGTTCTCGTTCAATTTTTTCCCAGCGGCGTATAAACGTTGGCAAGGTTGTGTGGCCGATTAATTCTGAACCGAGGACGCCGGTGAACGACGCGAAGTCACGAAAAAGCACATAGGAAATTTCTACTTTTGTTTGTTTAGTGGAGTGAGATGATAGGGCTCAAGTGTGAATAGAATAAAGAGAATTGCAGAGAATATAATAAATGTATATTTAAAACAGTTTAATAGTAACAACTTAAACGACTTTTCAACTTAGCAACTACGACGATCTTACTTCCTTCAGAATCACACTCTTTCTGCCTTCACGATCGCATTTTTCCCGTCATATATTCCTCCAAACACTAATCTCCATTCTTTCTAATTCTAAACCCTTCTCACTCGATGCATTCGGTCACGTTCACCCAAAATTCCTTAGTCGCTCAGTTTTCTCAAGTGCTCATCTTTCGCGCCTTAAAAATACTCGAGTCCGAACGTTCTACGTTCACACGGCTATCACTCATCTCAAGCACTCTTGACATTTTCCTAAACTAGCATCCACTCGATCGCATTCCTACACTCATGGAAAAAGAACAGCAAATTAATTGTCTCCCGGCGACGCGTTACCGTTTCCTCACTCCTTCCTCCTCATTCACGGAGGCGCATGTCGCATTCGAAAAAAGCTGGATAAACCAGGTGATAACGCGGGTGAGTGATGTATCGCAAGATATGTGTCTTTGTTCGTTTTGCGACACTGGCGCGCAGCATGTCGGGGCAAAAAACGAAACTGAAAAGCGGACCGATTAATTTCGCTTATTTTTGTCTCCCTCGTGTCCACCTGATACACGCTTATCGCGAGATTATTTACGATAGCGGATGCTTTGCGCCTGAATCCAGTTCCCTTTGTTCTTTATTTGTTGGATGCTAATTTTTTGGGCGTAATGGTGCCCAATACAACTTGTATCCTTCTAACGTTGGCTGGGTTAATGCTCGACGACGTTTAACTTTTGTAATTTAATTTAATTTCTTTTAATTTAATTTTGACTGATTGAGTCGTGTTGTGTAAAAATGCTCGCGGATGAGCGTTGTTCGGTTGCTTGCAGGGTGAGTTCTGCCTTGTTCGAATGCTTGCTGGATGAGTTCTGAGGAACAGGAAAGATCACAGCCTAGACAAAATGTGAAGGATGGTGGATAGGTGTCGTCAACTTTCAAACGTCAACAACTTCTCCGACTCTTCCATGCGATTTGTCATCCGTTGCACAACGATCAAACGGAATCAAGCGAACGGCTGTAATTTATTCCGACCACTCGAACGGAAACGCGAAACCGGAGTGATTCCATTAACGCGACTGCGACGGTTTATCGCGCGGTCGGCAACCGATCGGACAGTTACGAAAACCGAACGGTTCTCACAGGTTCGACGATAAGCCAGCTCGAACCGGGGCGAATTCCGCTAGAGATACGGCCACGCAACGGTGGAACGATCGCTGTTAGATTACGAAAGCTGCGAGTCGCGGTGCCGCGACCTTTGCACGCGACACCGTCGTCGTTGTCGCGTAACCGTATCAAGAAAACGGGTTTCCGGTCCCTCGTGGAGTAACATAAAATCTTCGTGACTGCGAACGTCATCTTACTCGGATACGTTGATCCGTGACATCGAAACATGGCTCGTGTCCACGGTTCCAAACGAATGAAACGCACTATTGGATCTCGAGGTTTATAGAAATTGCATGAAACTGAGATAGAACGTACACTGACAATCACGTTGGAGTAAGCGAAAGATCGAAAAAAACTGATAAACGCTGATCTAATGATCTTTACCAACAATTGTTGTCAGACGCATATATGCGCTCTTAACACTCCAAAGGTTAATGTCGAAATGTGTGACCACTAAAAAAGTCACAAGGCAAAGGAAACAAAAATTGACAAGCGCATATATGCGTCCATAGCACTCGAAAGATTAATGCCTAAATGTGCGATCACTGAAAAAGTCATAGGTTAAAGAAAATAAAAATTGACAAGCGCACGTATGCGTCCATAGTCCCTACGAGCAACTTTTGTCAGACGTATATATACGTCCACAGTCCCCACGAGCAAGTTTTGTCAGACGCATATATGCGCCCTTAACACTCCAAAGGTTAATGCCGAAATGTGTGACCACTGAAAAAGTCACAAGGCGAAGAAAACAAAAATTGACAAGCGCATATATGCGTCCATAGCACTCGAAAGGTTAATGCCTAAATGTCTGATCACTGAAAAAGTCATAAATTAAAGAAAATAAAAATTGACAAGTGCACGTATGCGTCCATAGTCCCTACGAGCAACTTTTGTCAAACGTATATATACGTCCACAGTCCCCACGAGCAATTTTTGTCAGACGCATATATGCGCCCTTAACACTCTAAAGGTTAATGCCGAAATGTGTGACCACTGAAAAAGTCACAAGGCGAAGAAAACAAAAATTGACAAGCGCATATATGCGTCCATAGCACTCGAAAGGTTAATGCCTAAATGTGTGATCACTGAAAAAATCATAGGTTAAAGAAGATAAAAATTGACAAGCGCACGTATGTATCCATAGTCTCTACTAGCAACTTTTATCAGACGTATATATACGTCCACAGTCCCCACGAGCAATTTTTGTCAGACGCATATATGCGCCCGTAACACTCGAAAGGTTAAGCAAGGATCAGCAGGATGAAATGTAAACCGAGAACTAGCGATTACCTGGCGATGGAATCCGGAACAAAAGCGGGTGGCCCCACCCGGCGCCGAGCGTCGATTTTTTCCCCGGCCCGCGTTGCGTACGGCGTGGATTTCTCAAGCGCTCCACCGACAAAAGAAACGCTGGCCGGCGGGGGGAGGATCGATAAGCCTATCGATTATAATCGAGAGCTCGTTGCAAAAACGCTGTCCGCGCAGCCGGCCGTGTATCGGTAATTGCATCGTGCGGCTTGTCGACGCTTATCGCGGTTCTCTCCTTGGCATAAGCGCACGTACGAGGGCGTTGCAGGTTTTCTCGAAAGGAACAGTCGTCCAGTCTTTACCAGTCCTAGCTGCAGGACCAGCAACGTTCGCCTAGAAAAAGGATCTGCGATCGGTGAACGTGTCGAGAGACCACGGAGGAAAGTCGTTTACACGCGAGGGATTCTATTCGTGGTCTTTCTCTCCAGCAAATTTTCTCGGCTTTGCCTCGGTATTCATTAACCCGTTGACACAATAACGTCTGGGAGACGTCAAGAACTGTCTATATATTCCAGAATGTTTTGAAATGTTTCATACTTTACAGATTTACTAATTTATTATTTTATAACGTCACTTAACGAAGACGAATGTTTAGTTATCTAGGGATAACACATCAACCTGATTAAATGTTATATAGCAATGCAAATTTCAAAATAAAATGTTCTCTTCTTAAGCTTGCACATAACCGTTCAGTTGAGTCAAATTAAATAGTATTTTTCGAACGCATCGAATTCCGTTTTATTTGTATATCAAAGGGTTAATGCAACATCGACATCACTTCCATGGTCATGTTAAACACCCTGCAGAAATTGCAGCCTGAATACGTACGTGAAAATTAAAATATTGAGTAATAGAAAATTTAATATGCCTGCTTGAGATCTAATTAGTGCAGTGATGTGCGAATACTTTTTTAGTGCCTATTACCTAGTAAATTGAGAATCATTCCAGTAATAACGCTCGATTTTACATATTACAGTTGATTACCATTGACGTGGTTGTATAACTGTTTATATTTTAAGTATAAATTAATCAGGATGTGATTTCGCTCGAAAAATGGAACGAATTCTTCTTGTTGTGCTGCAGCCGCTTATACATTTAAGTTCATTGTTCCTAGGATACCGTTCGAGAAAAAAAAAAGAAAGATCTATGAAAATTACTGGTTACGGGAGTGATAATGGAAGATCTCTTGTCTTAATTTCGGGTTAGAAACCTTTTAGCTATTCAGCTCTGAAACTCGTTCGTAATATGTTCATCCGCGAACAACGTCCGGTGGGCGTAATTGTTATTGACGCCGCGTACAGCACCGTTCTCCAAATAACGCTCGCGAGGAACCTTATCAAGAAATCAATAATGGATGCCCGTGCTGACAGCCGAGCGGTCGCTGACCAATTAAACAGCCGAGGATTCAGAAGAAAAGTAGCCAGATCCAGCGAATGATTTACGAGCCGCCCGTCCCTTCCCTCCAGGCATTGATGTCTCCGAGCCACGGGTTGTGCCCAGTGAACTCTCCAACCGAGGCTCGAACCTCTTCGCGTTAAATTTTGTTTCTAACAACTTTAGTTGTCAGTTTGCACTACCACTCGAAAGTTTGAACATTGAGAAACTTCCTTGTACTGAGATTAATGGGATTAACGAAATTCATTTTATTTTATTTTTATTTTAACTGACCAAACCCTTTAAATAGAATATTAACGAAAACAGAAGAAAACAATAATATATCTATGTAAATTCTTGAAGTTAAGGTACATTTTACGAATTTGTAATGTTACTTTAAGGAAAACTATTTACTTCCTTTACTGTATGATGTATGAAAGAAAACTGTTAAAATGGTTGAGTATTAGAGTCGATCTGCTTAAAGTGAAGCTTTGATTTTTAACTAAATAGATAACATTATTAAAACAATTATTAAACTGTGTGCTAGGAATAGATAGTACGTATTAAAGGGATTTATGATATATATAGATCTGTAATTGAGTATAGCATAGTTTCTTGGCCGCTACTTTTGTAAGCATTCGATGTAATCCTCCACCCTGGTAGATTGAAATCAGTTTCCCCCGGTTGAAAACCTGTGATCTCGTTTTGGAAAGACGGAAGCCATTAGCGTGGACTTCGAATTCGTAACTGGACGATGCTCGAAGAATTTGTAATGTATTCCGGTTAATGAAACCTGGCCGTGGACTTTCTATCGGGAGACTGACGACGACATTAGGCGGCTCCTCCTCGAAAAAGAAGAGCCGGTCGCCGCTTTCCTTAGCAGTGAAACCGAGAACGAACAAAAAGGCGGAGGAAGCCGCGGAATTAATCGTTCCGCGGTCGATCGAAGAGCAGGTGCGCTCGTATCGGTAATTGAACGTTCACGGTAATGTTTTTATTCCCAACGGATCACCAAAATTTCCTTTAAACAATTTATTCTTTGTTAACCAAACAGAAAACATTCGAGTGATGTAACATCGACAAGAGTAACGTGTTACCACTGAAACTCTGAGAATTTCAAATTCCAATTTGAAACCGGTTGCGTATACATTGAAAGTTATTAATATTATCCTCGCTTAAAGTAAACAAATCTTTATTTATACATTTTTATAGTAAGACGTGAAAATCGCACAATTTTAATAACAAAAGTAAATAGAATCAATGACAACGCTTTGTTGAGGAAAAAATGGAAGATCTCCCTATTCAGTTGGTTAAGTATTAACAGGTTCCGTGCCACACGGGACTTAATTTTTTGTTCAAACCATTGGGTGGGTGTTTTCATTGTAAAATGAAGAATTTAAAAAAAATTTTAATTATGGTTTTGTACTATTGAAAAATTGTAAGGTGTACGTAGGTCAAAAACATTGTTCAATCATAAAAGTGTGGATCGTATACGCCCCATATGGCTTGAACGGAAAGTCTTTAAAAAACGGTCTGACACGGAACGTGTTAACAGGAACTTTTAAGCGATACACTTTCCTCTTCGTACTTCTTAGAAGCGAGCGGAGATCGGTCGACGGTTGAACAGGTCGAAACGGGACGACCGGTAAGCTCGTCTTCGCGTGCGGATAATAATTTATGCATTACAGGCAGTTGATCTCGTTACGATTGCACAGAGACGGCAGAAAAACAGCGCGCCGGCGTGGAACTCGAAAAGAGGACTAACGAGGTCAACGACGTCACTCGAGGCTCGGTGTTCCGGCCTTCGTGACTTGACGTCCCGACGCGCCTACCGGGACCGGATTAAAACGAAGAGCAAACGGAACGAACGGTGAAAATGCTCGTTAAAAAATCACGGGGACAATCGGGGTGGAGTGTGATGAACAACAATGACCGCGCGGCAGTCGATGAAACGTTACGGCTAAATATTTTTCTTCGCGGCTGTACGGATGTGTTCACCAACCTTTCTCTCGATTGCCGAACACAATTATGTATATGTTAAAACACTTGTGTTCCTTAACACTTTAACGACCGCTCGTCCACGTGGTTAAACTTAGCCAGATGCCGACAATATTATTGAAGAATTAATTAAATTAAATTTATATAAGAAATTATATAATATAAATTAAATTTTTATAAATTCACGAAACAATGTAAATTAAATTTGTATAAATTCACGAAATAATATAAAGTAAATTTTTATAAATTCACGAAATAATATAAGGTAAATTTGTATAAATTCACGAAATAATGTAAATTAAATTTGTATAAATTCACGAAATAATATAAAGTAAGTTTTTATAAATTCACGAAATAATGTAAATTAAGTTTTTATAAATTTACAAAAATTGTCGGTAGTTCTAGTGTTAACCGAATTCCTAATTTCGACTCTCGCAAAATATTTACCGGCGCATCTTCGTGCTGAAAAGCTGTGCCGTGCACAGCTATAAATAGAATATCAGAATTAACATTTCTACGATCACGAAAATCATCGAGGAGGCTACTAATTTTTGAAACGCTTATCTTTCTACAAACAAAAGGTCGTATAATTGATACTTTACCGCGCATAAAATTTGTAAAGGCTGCTCTTATTCTTCTTCGAGTTCCTCCCGTTCTGCGAAGAAACGATCATAATTAATAATCGTTAATCGAGATCCTGTCGGGTGCGAGCGAGAGTTCGTATGGCAGCCTCGTTCCCGTAGGAACGTTCGCGTAGGACGTGCACACGTAGGGGAATTAATTCGCTCGCAAATTAGCTCCAGCCACGAGAGTCAGCCGGCGCGGGATAATTGACACGTCGTCGGGAAAAAGAGAAAAAGAAAGGGAGCGAGAGGTCTTCAAGGATGTCCACTCGTCCAGGTGAAGGCGGCAGCGAGAACGCGCGTAACGCCCCGCAAATCAAAGCCCGTGGTTTCGGTCTCGGTTCACCGAATTTCACCGGATTCCCTGCGCTCTCGTTCGTTCTCGAATGAATGTTGATTTTAATCGACGCCTGTTTTATAATGTTATCGTAACGCTTGGCGCACGGTATTTTCTCTCGCTGGGAAATTAGCGGGGCCGTTGAAAAGTGCATCGATTTGCTTAACGCGTGTTCCGCGCACGACGTACACCACCGTCAACGGTGCACGATCAACTTTCCATTTATGAAGACAAATTTATGGAACACAGCAAGCGAGTCGTAAGCGAGCGATGGACAAAAATTTGAAAGAATTGGCCGAAGAGAAAATACTCGTAGAAAGGACGAGAAGAAATTTTAAGTAAAAGTGTGAGCAAATCGAGCGAAAAGATTGAACATACAGTGGCGGACAAAAGTTTAAGCAGTCAACGAAATTGAACTAAGTAATTTATAAGGGACTAGCTGTTGTCTGCGGCTTTGCCCGCGCGGAAGTATTTTGGTTTCAATTTAAACTATTTTCAAGAGAAAACATCCGATTGTGCAATAATTGCTACTTTAATTATGAGAAAATAATGAAATTTCCATATAAACTTATATCTTCTGTATGACCCACTTAGGGATGAGTTTTGACAAAATCTTATACTCGTAAAATCACCAATTTTGAAAGCCCTTAGCTTTAATTTTAACCAGAAAGTTAAATACTTACTAATTTTTATAGTACTAGCTTCAAAATCGTTGGATTTTCAAAGAAGCTTTCAGCCCCTATTTAATCCCTTTAGGGGTGGAATATAAAAAAATCCTTCCTTACTGAGTGCCTACGTCATAAAAGGAATCGATCGTCCAAATTTCATATTTCTAGCTTTAGTAGTTTAGGCTCTACGATTATGAATCAGTTAGTCAGAAAATTTTAAAATTTATCAAAATCTAATATCAAAATTTATATTTTGTGCTAATCAATATCTAATAACAATAAAAATCAATATACAAACAATATTTACTCACCATAAAACTATATTCTACATTTACCACTGGTCTTAAACTTTTGTCCGCTACTGTAGCACAGTAGCCAGGCAAAGAAAGCAAAAGAAGGTAAACAAACGATTGAAAAAGGTAAAGAAGCGAGGTAAAATATTTCGAACAGATACCGAACACTGGAAGACGTTAAACAAACGGGGTAAAAAAATTGTTAGCTATCGACCCGAACATTCGCGCGTTAATCATCGACTCCGTTGCAGCAGCACGAGGTTGTTTAGCTTCCATTAAACGGTCGAGTTTCCGCATTATGAAGATTACCGGGTGGCCGGGCAACCGTTCGATTACACATCGTCCAAAGCCGAGCCCGGGGATGCACTTTCGATCACGGCAACGATCCTCGGCTACCATCGGCGGTGTGCATTGTTGCACAAACGCGGAATCGCCGCGCTTCGCTGCTTTCTGCTGGAAGATCGATTCGCAACCTTGTCTTCGCACTTTATTTTGCACGTAGCAACGGTTCCCTTGATTAACCAGCCGAGAACCCGGTAATCATCCTGCCGAATAAGAGCAGAGCGATAGATCGGTATCGTTGAACATCGAACAAGCTCGCGAGGCAAGGGATTTTTGAATGAACTTGATTGAGAACGGAAAAACGCTTAGGTTTGTGTGTATACATGCTGAAGAAGCATAGTAACAATTGTTTTCTTTCAGTCGAGCAATTAAGAATGTTAGTATACAATTTCTTCATTATTATTATTATTATTTATTCTAGTAACTTTTCAAAAGATTATCTCTCTGGTTTGTGACAAATTCATGCCGGCGTTTTTATTGTGGGAATTTTCTTACTATTGTCGTTGTGTTAAGAATGACTATTTTTTGGATGCGTGAGTGTACGTATGTTGGTAATTGTAGTACTTGTAAATTCTGTATGAATGTTTTTGGGGTGATGCAATAGATTCAGATGTACACATCGTAACAGCGGTGGAACAGGTTGGGTAAATCTTTCAAACTTTCAATATTGGGTCTTTGTTCAGCCATTCGTTCCGACGGTTTCAAAAAGCGGCGACCAGAGCTAAAAATGGGCAAAAATGTGTCGATTTCATAGGCGTAATCCACGGAACAAAGCGATCGTGCACGGACAGAGCAGCATAGGGGATCACAATGGAGGCGAATTAGCAACGGGCTGGCTGTGCTGGCCGCGCGGCGGCTCCGATCGCTTCACACTTTCCGCGATTAATCCGTCGGGATCGTTCGTGCCGCCTACTTAACGGCCGGTACGCTCGTTCAAGTAGCGATCTCGACGTTCCTCGGTGACCTCTTCATGTATCGTGAAACACTACGGGTCACCGGTGTCAAGTCGTGGCGCTTCGAAGCGTTCGCTTAACCAACCAGCTTACTACATCCCCGCTTCCCGTCTGTTGCTCTCTTCGATCCCTTGGTAGCCTCTTCTAGTAATAATTCTCCTACAGAGTAGAAGTAGATATTTGTTGAACCTTTGCAATTTGACCTTTTGAGTGCTTTGGGCGCATATATGCGTCTGACAGAAGTTGCTCGTAGGGACTATGGACGCATTTTTGTTTCCTTCATTTTATGACTTTTTCCGTGGACACACATTTCGGCGTTAACCTTTTAGCGTAGACGAAAATATGTGATTACCAATTTTTTCGATCTTTCGACTCTTCGAAGCACTTAGACCAAGAGTATTCAGCGCTCAAAGGGTTAATCAGAAGTATGAGAAAGAAATTTTTGAGAAATAAATTATTAGACTGTTTTTTTACTTAATAATTAAATAATAATAATAATAATAATTATTATTATTATTACTGTTTATCGCAACAATGTAAACAAAAGTTTAAGACAAAAGGGTCAAAGAAAATACATTAATTAATTAATAGGAAATAACAGAATAAATAAAATTTGTATTCTATGCTAATCAATAAATAGTGTTCTACCATAATGACAATAAAAATGAATAAATAAACAATATTGGCCAATTATAAAACTATGTTTTACATTGTCCTGTCGTCTTAAACTTTTGTCCGCTACTGTACATGTAAAGATATATTTGTAACGTTTTTCGATAAAATGTTTATTCTATATTAACGTACTTTTATAATACATTACGCACACAGGTGGTAATTCTAATTATTTCATTTTACCACCTCATTTTTCTTATTAATTTTTTACTGGATTTTAGGATATTCATATCGTTTTATTTATATTTCGTAAGCTAGCCTAATTTTAATCTAAGATCTCTTTCTTAATCAAATGTCACAGTGACTGCTTTCCTTTCACCCTCCAGTGCGATCAAACTGGGCAATCGAAGCTAGAAATTCCTAACACTCGAAGGAACGAGGAAAAACCCGTAGTGAACCATACTGGAGAATGCAAATGAAGCTCACCGGTGATCGTCGCCAGGAAAAACGAACGGGTCGAAGGCACGCGTCTGAAATTCCCGGCAGGCCGCTCGTGTTTCTCTTCCGCGGCATTCCTTCGCATCTTTTGCAGCGGGAAACGGCATCCAGTGAAACCCCTAGCGACTTCCTGCGACTAATTCCTTCCTTTTACACGTCTCGTTTCAACCCGTTCGAATCACCTGTCTTTCAAATTGAACACTGTTATCCCAACTTACTTCCTCCTATTCCATCTTCCTTCTGTTCCCTCTATTTTATTTTAGAGGTTCGATACGATTTTCAAATTTTTCGTTTTTCACCGAATAAGGGACTTTCGGACTTCGTCCCCCCTTATTAATATAAATTATTATTAAATAAATTATTAAATAAATTAATTGATTTATCTAGTTAGCTCTACCGTATTCCCAGTGTGCTTAAATTTATCATCCAACCGATAAATCATCGCTTTTACGCGAACGATGAGTAGGCATAGATATAGGTCAGGCGAGGAAAAATCGCGTTCGTATGAAATACCGTATCGACGTTAAATACCTGTTCACGAGACGGTGTACTGGTTTAAGGTTAACGTTTCCTCCGTTTTCCGACGTGTCCTTAAAAATCCACCGGATATATTAATATTACCGCGAGATTGCATTCCCACGAGCGAGCGAGGGACGAGAGACAGAGAGGGAGACTGGTCGGCGAACGTTTCACCCTTTTCTCTCTTTCCTCTATTCCCTCTTCTTCTTCTTCTTCTTCTTCTTCATCTTTCTCCTTTTTATTTCATACCTCGTTTCTCTGACAGCGACAACTTCAGCAGTTTGCGTTACGTAAGTATCGACCGGATATATTGTGCTTGCAGAACTGTGAATTTAGTTTTTTTTTTTTTTTATTAAACTATGAAACCCTATACGGGATTATCAGCGACATTTCTGTGCATGTCAACATTAAGCTATTACATTTACATTTATACAAAGTACAAAGGACTTAGTATTAACCTTATGACTAAATACGACTATAAGTATAATCGGTGTTTTGCTAGAAATTTGCGACAAGGCTGATTACAAAAGCTTTACTCTTAAAGAGGACTGGTTGTGTTGTCCGGAAGAAGCAGCGCTGGGTACAACGTTGACGAGTTCAAAAAATTCTAACAAGAACTAGAAATCGTGCTCGCTTTCGAACGGTGCGTGATATCCTAGTGGCTGTCGTTCGCCGATTTTGTCACGCTTTGGGAAGAGTACGTGATCGACACCGGGTGTCGAAAAGTAAACTTTCTCGCTTTTTGCGCGATTGGAGGCGTTCGACTTGTTGTTGACTTTCAAATTACTCTTTCGGTTCAGTTGTAGTTTCGATCGTTCTTGCTTTATCTATCGTGGATTTAGGCGACCTGTTACATCTATTTCTATTCGTAAATATTATGTGCGTTAGAATCCAAGCTCAATATTGTAGGAATGCGATTGAATGGGTACGATTCTAGGAAAGTGTGAAGAGGGCTTGAATTGAGCGATAGTAGAAACGTGTAATCATAGAATATTTGAACTAGAAAATAAATTATTTACTAATTTTTATAGTGCTTGCTTCAAAATCGACGCACTTTCAAACAAACTTTCATCCCTTATTTTATCCCCTTGGTGGTTGATTTTCTAAAAACGTTAAAACACGTTTCTTTATTTCTAACCAAAAAGCTGAATACCAGTTTTAATAGTGCTTGCTTCAAAGTCGATGGATTTTCAAACAATCTTTTAACCCCTATTTTACCCCCTTAGGGGAGGAATATCAAAAAATCCTTCCTCATTGGGTGCCCATATAAGGAACCCATTGTCCAAATTTCATGTTTCTAACTTAAGCAGTTTAGGCCCTGCGATGATGAATGAGTCAGTCAGTCAGGACATGTCTTTTTAGATTTACAGATATATTTCCTGATACGTAACGATACTTGGTAAAGGTAGTTAACCGGGCTTCTCAAAAAGAAAACGACGCGATTATGGTTTTTACACAATTATCGCGGGCAGTCGCGATGTAAACCGCTCGCAATGAATCAATGGGGAGCAATAAACGTGAGAGCCTGACCTGGCGAATTCGGAATCCGTAATGGATCTCGACCAAAACGAGCGCGGCAACGCTCGAACCGGCGGAAGAACAAGTCTCGCCTGGCGGGTACGGGGCTCTATACCAGAGGCTAGATACACTTTTCAGATAGAATCCCGGCCTGGGAGCTGGTTACGCGCGCGCGTGAGAACTGGGCCGGCAAAGAGAAGACGCTCGCGCGACAAGCTTTATCACAACCCGTTAGAAGAGAGATTGAAGATGCTCGCGGCAGCCGCACGAATCGTCTCGCTTCGATGTATGGTGATCTGCCCGGTAGATGGGCGGTTTAGCGATTCAATAACGCTGCTGCAGTGTTTCGTCAACACATTTGTTTCGATTACGAAAATAATAAAAAGTATAAGAAATGAAATACAATAAGAAAATAAAATAGATTATTGAAATGGGTAATATAAAAATTCTGTAAGTACGTCTCGTGGCGAGTATAAGTGGACAGTATAGAGGTTTCTCACCGATAAATGGACGTGTTAAAGAAAGAGAGAGACAACCAGAGATAAGTAGAGCCAGAAATATTAGCAGAAACTCTTCTTAACACTAGATTTACGGACATTTCTTGTATATCTATTTCTAATATTCATATAGTAAAGAATAAAAAAGAATTTGAAATTGCAGAACTGAGAGGGAAATAAATTTGAGTATATTTGTATCGCTCCATCAATAAAACTTAGCAAAAATTGCTAAGAATAGTATTAATTATTTTTGCAAATTTTACTCATGAAATTCGAAACTCGTTAAATTAACGGATACCGTAAACCTAGTGTTAAATTAAACCCTTTATACAACACGCAATGATCATTTACACTACGTTATAAAACAACTAAAAATTTTATAAATTAAAAATCTAGTTTTTTTGTATATGATTATGAATTAAATTAACGCGTGTAACCGGCGGTGGGTAAAAAATGGCGCCGAACGCGCGAGGGAACGCATTGTTGCGAGAGGCCACGGCTAATCGTAACGCGATTATCGACGCGGCCTGTTACGTCGCGGACGTTTTGCGAAACGCGTGCAAAAAGCATGCAACCTGCTGTTGCAACCCGACGTCCGTCGAATCGATTCGAATTTCGTGTCCATTTCGGACATTGATTGCGAGAGGCGTTTCGTAGACCCGAGGAGAATTCGGTTGTGCCGCGGCGAAGGAAGTTGCGAAGGAAAGGATATGGGGTCGTGCAGCGAGAAAAAAAGTTTTGTCTTTCGCTTGTAAACTTTTTCTTGGGTTCCTTCTGGGTTCTATGGATAAACTGAATTGTGGTAATGAAAATTAGAGACACAGCGATTCCCATCGTTTTACATATATGTATAGGAAATCCTATTTTTATTTATTTAGTAGAGTGAGATGATAGGGCTCAGGGGTGAGTAAAATATAATGAAGTGCTTAGGATATTAATATATGTATTTATAATAGTTTAATTTAGTAACAACTTAAGCGACTTTTCAATATAGCAACTAC
The DNA here is from genome assembly GCA_033822845.1 of Tetrapedia diversipes. Taxonomy (NCBI): domain Eukaryota; kingdom Metazoa; phylum Arthropoda; class Insecta; order Hymenoptera; family Apidae; genus Tetrapedia; species Tetrapedia diversipes. Next base: position 61,340 of record JAOPTO010002339.1, read on the forward strand.
GACTTTTTGCCAATATTCTTCCAAACACTCATTTCCTTTCTTTCTAATTGTCAACCTTTCTCACTCGATGCATTCGAGCCAAAATTCCTCAGCCGCGATATTGTCTTAAGTACTCATCTTTCGTGTCTGAGAAACATTCTAGTTCAAATAATCTACGTTCACAGAACTATCGCTCAACTCAAGCACTCTTCACATTTTTGTAAACTCACATCCACTTGATCGCAAGCCCTTGAGGAAGTACATTAAGAGAAAGCTGGTTTATAACTAATTTTTGCTTCGTAGTATTTATGTATTTAATTTATAGCAGTTTTATCCAATTTGGATAAATTTTAGCGAAGTTATGTCAGTTTAAAGATCGAGTAAATATGGAAACTGTTTTGTCCAGTTTTTCGGGGCAAATACCCCACTGTGCCACGTCTGACGAAGCGTGCATTCGCCGGAGCAGGTTCTGCCTGCTTTAGGTGGCGGGCATAATCTGGAAACTAATTTCTTCCAAGCACCTGTAATGGATGGATATCCCACACGGGGTATCAGTATCCCGTAATAGACGGTTACAGCTGCGAGGGGATACGTCAGTGTATGTATACAGGTTTAACAAGTGGAGAGATTTAGTAACAAGGCATAATGGCGTGCACGAGCTCGTACCAGAAACTGAACACCCTAACAGGAACGATCAGACGCATCCAATCTGACTCTCATCTCCCAATACTCGTGTCGAAAATCAACCCTTAACACTCCTATTTTTAATATGTGAATATTAATATTAGTCTGAAAATTTGCTGAACCTTCATCTGGCGACTAAAAGTCGTCTCTCAATGCTAGCAAAGCCGTGGAGGCCATTTACCCCATACGCCATTCCATATAAAACCCTATATTGTATACTTCATGAATGAATAAAAAATAAAAAATTTTTAATTATAAACCTATGCTTTCTATTAAAATTACTTCTTGCATGAATTTTTGGACGCTCTTTACGAACCCCAAGGAGATTCACGTAATCGAATATTTCCGGCTGCAATAATTGCGAACTCTCTTCCATCAACTGCTGACGGTTTTTCACACAGTAACAGCTTAGCAAAAATTCAGTTAAACGGGATCCACAGAAAATGTTGTTCGCACAAACAAAGTATATATAGCTGTTTTTCACGCCAAAAGAAAAACAGTTAAGACCGAACGCTGCTCCCTTACACCACGACTGGAGAACGAGTTATCAAAGGTTTCATTAGCAGACGCAGACGCTTTCTATTTTCCGGCGCTAATAAAACGGCTTATCGAGGAGTATCGGTGCCCCGTAGCAGGAAGGCGGCGGCGCTCGAAAGCGGCGGGCCCCGTCATGGGAACCGAACAAAGCGATCCTCCGAGCTCACGTGTGCATGATTTTAGCCGAAGCAGGAAGACCGAGCGCGTTCGGGTTCGAAGGTCTCGACGTGAGAATCGAAACGGTCGATCGAGCCACGCCAAGAGGACGCGGCCGCCTCTATCGCGCTCCGCGAATAATACATCGAGGGACACCGAGCGGAGAACGCGCCCGCTCTTTCATCGTGCCTCTGCCTCTCCGCGAGGTCGACCCGTGTGACGAGGAAGAAGTCGACGGGGGCGGGAGGGTGGGGAATGAAAGGAGGGAAGGAAACATCTCAGAGGACACACAATGTAACAATTTATGTTCAAAAATGAAGATAAATAAATAAATAAATAAAAATGAAAAGAATAAATATTGGGAATTCGAATTTTACTCGATCCAATATTCTTTCGACGCGTTAAAATCGTAATTTAGTAATATAAGTAGCGTGTAAATGTCAGATATAGTTGACAGCATTTAAAGTTGAACGTACGAGATAAACTACAGTGAAGTATGTATTAGTTATTTTGTATTTGATAAAAAACCTAATTCGCTCCATTTTTTATCATTCGTTTGCACCAATTGATGCATCCTTGAATTATCTTTCAAAAAAATATCGAGGGTCTTGGATCTAAAATTGATTAGTTTAGGAGTTACGGATTATTTGGAAACATCATAAACACACCGAAATGTAAATGTAAATACATTACCTCAACTGAAGTTCTCAATAATAAAAAAAAAAATTCCTATATACGCGTTATACTGTGGGACGGGTCGTCCAGGACGCGACGTCGAACCGGGGCGAGCTCGTCCGTTTCCGGGACGAGACACGCGGGGATTTGCGTGGCGGGTCAACGATAGCGTGCGGCTTATTTTACAACTACAGTTAGAGATAGCGAGGACGGACGAGGCGGTCGTGGCAAGCGAGGGCGCTGGTTCCGTCGCGGTGTCCGCCATTTTTTTTCACCCTGCTCCGCGATTCTGTCGGGTGACCTTTCCTTCTGTTGACTTAGTTCAACCATACACAAATATATTGCATCTTTAGAAAGTGGAACACAGATTTTTTCGATTCATTGCTAAGCATATTGGGATGAGACTTATCCCCATCACTTGTCACAGTTACTAGTGGATGTTATCAATTTAGGTCTAAACGTACTCGAGTATAGAAAGAAATCGCAAGATATTTCATGTATCTATAAACTGTTCTTTCTTATTCAACAGATTTCGTTTAATTGTCCCATTTATCAGATTAAGATCATGCGATTTTCTCCGTGTACAATACCACACATTTGGGTATCATACTTGCATCAACCAAATGATTATTAATTAATTAACACTTTCACTGCCGCATTGGTCATATATGACGAGCCACTGTAACGTCACGGTGGTCATTGGTTACCAGAACTGTCAATAAAAATTAACAGTTAGTGCACTTTGAACTTTACCACTAATTAGAAGATACTTTGAAGTAAAAAGTGCTCCATTGAACGATTAAAAATCTCACACAGATTTCAATCTTGAGGCTTAGAATTAAAAAGTGCAACTTTTTCTCCTGACATTTAGATCAGTTTGTCGTGCATACACATACGTTGCATAAATTACGAAGCACAGTCGCTCGTAACAAAGTCGTTCTAACGATCCAACCGCGGACAGTGTCATAGAAGAGAAACGTCCTATCCGTCCACGGTGTACCGGGTTGTTTTTCCTTGATACGCGGGTAAGAAGTATGGCTTGTAGTCCTGTGATATAAAGGATTTTCCTGCCGCGGTGTTCTGCTCGAACATACCAGCATACGGAGGAGATAAGTAGATCTAGCAGAAAGAAAGTCAGTCCCGGTGAGACACGTACTCCGTGTGTCATTGTTAATTTAGTGAACGCTGGATGCTGTTGCGAGGAAACACTCGACCTGTCCGCTCTATTACTTCTTTTCACTTTCTCCATGACCATTCTTCTTCGTCCACGCGGGACGCTTTCTCCACTTCACCCGAACAAACGACCGTTTTAATGACAACAAACGTTTTCGTCCCTTTTTTCTTCGATGACATCCTCGAATCTGATGCAGGATGCCTGTTACGTAGCGCTTGTCTCTGTTGAAAGTCGGTTCTGTCCCATCGGGTGTGTCAGGGTAACCCGTATCAGTTTAAACGGACCTAAGATGAAAGCAATGTTTACGGTAATTAAAGGCTATGGTAACTTTCTTCTCGCTAAATAGAAGTAATGTGCATTAATAGTGAAAAGATTCGAAGCAATTACCTATGAACAAGATAATTGAAAAGTCAAAGGACAGAAAACTGCAGACAATTTTAATTTTGATTTGTTCACCTTTGTTAACTCCAAAACTAAGATTTTCAGCTTTGGATATAGTACCTACCTCATTCAAATGACATTTAACTGAATAGCACAGACGATTCTTATTTTAATCAGTCCAACTTTGTTAACTGTAAAGCTAAGATTTCTAGCTCTGTATATAATACCTATTTCATTCAAATGACATTCAACAAAATAGCACAGATGATTCTAATTTTGATTAGTCCAACTTTCTTAACTGTTAAGCTAAGATTTCCAGCTTTGCATAGTATATACCTTCTTTAGTCAAAAGACACTTAACAGAAAATTGCAGAAAATTTTAATTTTAATTTATCCACCTTTGTTAACTCTAAAGCTAAGATTTTTAGCTCTGCATAGTACATATCTACTTCAGTTAAAAGACACTTAACAGAAAAGTGCAGAAAATTTTTATTTTTATTTATCCACCTTTATTAACTTTAAAGCTGAGATTTCCAACTCTGGATACAGTACCTACCTCATTCAAATGACATTCAACAGAACATCGCAGAAGATCCTAATTTTGATTAGTCCACCTTCGTTAACTGTACAGCTAAGGCGGATGGTACCTTGATCGAACGCATAATGCAGATTGCCTTAGGTACTCCTAGCGACTTCAATCTGAAGCAACGTTAAATGCCTCCGTTGAAAGGACACGTCAGTAGCACGGGATTACGTCTAGCAACCCGGTTACGCTAACGAGTCTGAAAGGAACTGGTTATCACTGCTGGGTTATCACTGCTGCCCGGTGCAAAGTGCCACGCCTTGCGTCCACGCGACACACAATACACCGGTTGCACGACCGGTAACGACCATCATTACCTAGCGTCGAATTAGCCTGGCTACCAACACACCTCGATGCTTGTCTTGCTTAATTTTTGAAGCTCTACCGCGTGATCACGAACTCTGAACGTGTGTGGCCACTATTTACATCAACCACAAGTATAGTTCAGTTCATTGAACGTTGTTTCTTTATTGGTGTATTAAAGTATAAAATATTGATTATCGATGTTTTGTAACATTCATTGATTTTCACCTTTGGCTTTCGTCTGCCCTATGCTGATTAATTTATGTGCTGATTAGTTTCATTCAAGTGTATTTAATTTGTTGCCTATTAATAGCAGCTTAACTCTTTGGGGCATGGTGAGATTAAAAATGACCCACCTTTTTGATGCACGATAATGCATAGTGGGACATTTTTTGATCCACCTTGAAATATTGCAATAGCTGTGTGCGTGTAAAGTTGACAATACCATTAAAAAATGTTACAAATATGTTCGTTCGTTTTGGCAAGTTTCGTAACATGTCAGTACTTTGTTAATAAAAATATACTAATTTTGTTTAATTTAAAATGCAACAAAATTTCTGCAATCCTGAAAATTTGATATCTATCAAAAAAATGAAGGATAGAAGTTAAAAAATATTATTGTACACGAATACTTTTTGCAGCCACAATTTCTTTACGTCAAGGAAGCGATCTTTGGACCTGTCCAACTGTATTCACATCCTTAACCTGTTGCTATAAATACAGAGAGCTCTGAATCGCCGTCAGCAAATCGCTCTCGTGTGTCTTTTCGCGAACGATGACTCAGTGACTAATTAATTAACGACAGGTGCCCCGAACAAGATCGAATTCCGGCTGTCGAACCGGCGATTATTAATAGCGGCTGTGTGCGCGTTCAAGGACAATCATGGACGCGGATGCCCGACAAAAGGACGACTGCTCGAGATCCGCGAAGCTGTATTGTGTCTCGTGGCACTCGTAGACCTTCCCACTGCTTCAACAATCTTCCCCGCAGTATCCGCAATCTGACAACCTACTCCTCCTTCAAACACGCCGCTAAATCCTTTATTCATAGCTCTTCGTATCCTGTCGCTAGCCTTTTCTCTGTTTCCATCTACTATTACTATTATTATACCTTTTCGAGTGATCGCTGTTGCTGCGCTTGCTTTATATGTGCCGATTATATAAATTAACCCTTTGCGCTTGAGAGGTGACTGTTAATCACCAAATGATAGTTTCACAAATTTTCAGACTTTAGTTAGTTTGAATCCTAGTAAACATTTTGCATTTGAAAATCTTTGTAGTTAGTATCATTAGACGACCAGCAGTTATGTCTTGAGTGCAAAGGGTTAACAAGAACAAAGTAAAACTCGATGTAAATAGTGAAACTTTCAAGAGTGGAGAGTGACTGGAAATGATAAGGGAAAAGAGGGTTTTGACAAGGGACAAAATACAATAGGCAAGGTTATGTTAAGTTAAACTTAGAAAGAAAGTAAATAGGCTCTGTTGCCGGAACAAAAATAATTATATAATTGTATTACAGTAAAACGTAGGTAACTGAGAGTAAGAGAAGCGAGTGTATGAGACTAAGGAATCGAAATGTAAACCAAGTTCACTTTTCTTGACTGTGGGGTTAAAAGTAAAGATTATCTATCTATGTATCTAGTGAAACTTTCAGAAAATTCGCAATGCGTATTGCATTCTACAAAGTACTAATCAAGAATCCCTTACTACTAAAGTATAAATAAAATGAAAAGAAATAAGGTAAAAGTAGATAAACTCAGAGGTTCGTCAGCCCGTCCTTGGTTGCGATAGCGCCTTAAACGTGTCGGCGAGAATGGGAGCGAAGCTAAAAGTCTCTCTCTCGCGTGGCGATATCACGGCGGCCGTATCGGTGCTTCCCCGACACCGTGGAGAGCACAGCGAAAGAAATAGAGAAAGAGAAACACGGACAAAGAGAGACAAAGAGAAAGACAGAGAGAGAAAGAGAGCCACGCCTTGCAACAAGCAGCGACAATGCAACAACGCTTGCTCGCGCCAGGTCCGCTCGGCTCCGCTTGCTCCGGGCAACGTGGAACGCAACCGATGCAACGTGCAACATGCCGCCGCAAATGTATGCATGTACGTGTGCGCACCGTGGCTGGAAACAACCGATAGATGCAGGCTGGATATCGACCCGTGTCTCTGCGCGTGTATACACGCTCGTTGCGCTTTCGGGAGAGCGTTCGTTCACGCTCCGAAAACAATTTAGCCGGGATCGTGAATGGGCCAGCAATTACTCTTCCATCGGGAGATCGGCCAGCTGAGATTATTTTGACAGCGGGGAGGGTAAAAGGTTCGTGGTCACTCGAGGGAATAGCTGGGCTCGCGAATAGGTAACCTATGTTGCAGCAACGAACACGGTACGAGGATTATTCCTTGCCCTGTTCCGTTGAATGGGTTTCGTAATTTGGGTTTGGAAGATAGGAGCTTAGAAGTGGTTTGGATCAGGTCTGAGTTAGGATCGAAGAAATCAGCTGATTATTGTGGGATTTGGTTCGTTAAGCTCTATGTTAATGTCCAAGCTGAGGCAAAGCATTGATTTTAGAACACGAATTGCTTAGGGGATAGGGTACTCGAGCTGGGAGCTTTAAACAAATATGTACTATATTTAATAGGTCAGTGTTAGAAGTTGGACGTAATGACCGTGATGCTGTAGTAATATGGTTATCATAGAGTATGGAGTACGGGAGAGAATAATGTTTGTATGGAAGGATGAGTGTGGCGAGTGTGTATGACAAGCGAAGTCAAGATCTCGCGTGGATCGTGCCGCATTCTTGCTTTCCACATAGGTTGGATTTCAGCGCTTCAAGAGCAAGAAGTCGTCCAAAACGCAGAGCTCACATACGCGCAGCTCGTGCGGCAGTTTTCGTAGTGGAAGGGGATGTTCTCGAGAACTCCCGTCCTCAGTCTGGCATCACAGCACCTTTACTCATTCGACAAAAGCTCTATTGCGACTAACTAATAACTAACCGCCAAAACGAAACAAAACACTCGGACGGTCGTTATCTGCTTTGCATCTAGGCACCATGGAAAAAAAATAGCAAAGCACACACCCTCATACAGGACCATTCAAAATAAAACAAACGTTAAACTGCTCTTTATCTTTCACTTTGCTTATCGCCTAACTGTGGCGATCATTCTAAAGATTGCCAATACTCAGTTGTAATAAGATGCTGTGCTTATCGCCTAACTGTGGCGATCGTCCTAAGGATCACCAATACTCAGTTGTAACAAGATACCCTGCTTATCGTCTAACTGTGGCGACCGTTCTAAAGATCGCCCACAAAACCGATAATCCACCGAAACGCGTGTCTCTGCCGACTCCATGCATTCAGCTCGAGCTATTTTCCAGACGATCTTTTATCGATTGCCACATCGCGTCTGGATTTATCTGCATCGTTAAACGACCGGTGTGCTCAGATACCGGGCACGACACAGGTTTCGCGAGCGTACGAGCGAGGAAACGCTCCTTTCCCGACGCGACGCGTGCACGGCGTCGCGCGCGAGAGGGTGTAGTCGCCGCGCACGGAATTCTCTGCGGCGCCATTTTTACGGGACGACCTGAGCGCGCGCCACGATCGATCGATCGCGACGCACGAGGGGATCCAGGCGCCACGTGACACTCCTAACCTTTCGCGGTTCGAAACTGCCTCGCGTTTTCTCCCTTTTGCACGCGAGGCACACTGTGGTGCTGCTCGAGGTTAACGTTCCTTGGGTTGGGTTTGGACGGGGACCGACCCCATGGCCAGATCTCTGAAGCTTTGCTTGCGAGTTACGAAACGTTTTGTAGCTGTAAGTAGATACTTGTTCAAGGGATTTCGTGGAGTTTGCAGGGAACCGTTTGTGTTCGGTTGTGTTCGAGTACACTCCCTTTGGACACGTAATTGGTACGATCAATTTTACTTCCATCGTGCTTGTGTAATACTTACTTCGGTTTAGAGAGTATGTGAAGTAGTGGTTATAAAAGTAATATAAGTGAAAGGTTTTTTTTCTATAATTTATATATCTAACTATAATTTACATTGATAATATACTTATACTAGTTGCTTGCGCGGAAGTACTTTGATTTCAATTTTAACTATTTTCAAGAGATGTCCAATTTTGCAAGCCCTTAACTTTAACTTTTAACCAGAAAGTTAAATACTTACTAATTTTTATAGTGCTTGCTTCAAAATCGACGAATTTTCAAACAAACTTTCACACCCCTATTTAACCCCCTTAGCGGAGAAATATCAAAAAATCCTTCCTTAAAATCAGTCAATCAGTCAGGACAGGTCTTTTTATATTTATAAATTAATATACATTTATATGTATAACTACAAAGGAACTAACGGTATTAAGATTAGTTTGGACAATAGAAACCGGCCACGCTTGCGATCATCATAAATATACCCTATTATTATAAATTCCGATCGAGGCTTCCCTTCGATTCGATTCTCGCAATCACGTCTCTTTCCTTGAAAACACCGATGTAGGTAAATAGAAGAGAAGAAAGTTTCCGCGGTTACAAGCCGAAAGTTCGCGCCTCTCCGTCGGGATAATAAATCGTTCAGGACGATCGCGGTGGTTGAAGGATTAACCTATCCGTTGCATACCGATGTTACTGAATAGAGAAACGGCGGGGAAAAAAGTAGCGAATAGGAACGGCTGTGTTCAGCTGATAGGGAAGCCTGTGTATCGACGGTGAACGATCGGCAGAAACGCAACGCGGATCGCGGCCAGATAAGATCGCTGAGCCCGCAGCAAGGTTTTTCAGGTAAAAGCGCGGAAAAAGGAATCGCGGTATGCGAGTGCCGCGCGACCCAGCTCGGTGGAGATCTATTGCGTTTCGCTCGCGTTCCGTGTCGGTGAACCGAGACGAGGAGGGGTCACGATGCTTCTGAAATTAATTTATGCGAAATACGTCCGCCGGTAACCTTGCGTGCTCGCAGCCACGATCACGTGGGAGTGTTCTCTGGGTACGCTGATCTGTACTTCGGTTGTACACCCCAACACGAAAGTATTATCCCTTATGGCTACAAGAGTACCTCTCAAGCACCACCAATATAATTAACGATAGATATAGTGTAATGAAAATTATATTACTTCTGAAATGAATAGAGATTGTCAAACGCTACACGTCATTGTAGCATTTAAGGTTTTGTAAGTCAAAATGTGACGGGAATAAGTTGGAGTTGCCGGTCGATATTCACATTTAAAGGTAGGAGTGCTAAGGGTTGAAACACCCCGTGCGTTTATTGCGAGCCTATGAAGAATTAGATTGGTAGACGTTAATGAGAGAAGGTGTAGGTGTTGGTATTGTTAATAGTTAGTTCAACCTGTTTATAAAAAGAAGCGCTAGTATTAACGATATTACTAATTTGCAATAGCACACTGTCTTTCAGCGCTATAAAATGTTACGCTGTAAATTTGGAGGGTGTAAAAATTCTAAATATTTACAGTAGCGCACATAGGTTTAAGAAGAGAAGACAATGTAGAACATAGTTTCATGGTCTGCAAATATTGTCTGTAAATTGATTTTTATTGTTATTATGGTAGAATACTATTTAGAGCACAGAATATAAATTTTATTCATCGTGCTATTCCTTATAAATTAGTTACCTTAATTTCGTCGACTCTTTGCTTTCAAACTTTTGTCCCCTACTGTACTTACTTTAGGACCGTAAACTTAAATGCATGAAAACAGTATATCGCTACGTTGTTTTAAGATTTATGAAGTGGAAGTGGTCGCGCTTCGAGCTGGAGAAATCAATTTCATTAATAAAGAAGAACGGTAACAGTGAATCGAATTTCGATCACATCGAACGTCACAACTAACGGTAGACGAAGCTGTGAAGGAGGAGGAGGAGAAAAAAAACGGATCCCACACCCCGGATACGATTATTCGCGATGGACTCGTTCGCGGTAGTTGGACGCTTGCAAATCAACCGGTTATCTGATAAAATTATTCACTAAGCGTCTCGCTTTCTCGCGGCACGGAGCGGCCGGTTCCGTGGCACGTTCGTTGTTCTCGTCCCTCCTGGACAATGCCACCGTTAAAAGGAGTAATAAAGTGGCGCGCCGGGTAGCCGGTGATAAAGAGCTTCGACCGACCGCTGCTGCTCGTCGGTTAAATGCATCCGCGCGAGACGCGCTCGTAATAAAGTAACGCTGCGCGCGTTTATCTGACGCCTCTGCCCGAAGAAGTAGCTCGGCCACGGTAGTCCGGCGATCTCCTCCTCTCGCCGCCTATAATTTTAGAGCACGGAATATTGCTCGTAGATCGAGACCTGAAACGAAGAAGTTCGCTGCCGGTGAAGAAGAGGTCACAAAGGTTTACTTAATAGGAAATTTGTTTGGACGAATTCTGTGACGACTTTGTTAAGCATTTCTAGGAGAGGTTTTAAAATTAGGTTTCAATTGAATTCATTGTTGGGGAAGAGGAACCACGAAAGTTTGCTTAATATAATAGAAATTTGTAGCAACCTTGTTAAGAATTCCTAAGGGAGGTTTTAGAATTATGTTTAGATTCAATTGCTACTAACCAAGAAGGTTTGCTTAATAGAAAATTTGATTGGACGAATTTCGTGGCGACTTTGTTAAGTATTTCTATGAGAGGTTTTAAAATTAGGTTTAAATTGAATTCATTGTTGGGGAAGAGGAACCACGAAAGTTTGCTTAATATAATAGAAATTTTGTTCGGGCGAAATTTGTTGCAACCTTGTTAAGAATTCCTAAGGGAGGTTTTAGAATTATGTTTAGATTCAATTTGCTACTAACCAAGAAGGTTTGCTTAATAGAAAATTTGATTGGACGAATTTCGTGGCGACTTTGTTAAGTATTTCTATGAGAGGTTTTAAAATTAGGTTTAAATTGAATTCATTGTTGGGGAAGGGGAACCACAAAAGTTTGCTTAATATAATAGAAATTTTGTTTGGGCGAAATTTGTTGCAACCTTGTTAAGAATTCCTAAGGGAGGTTTTAGAATTAAGTTTGAATTCAATTTGCTACTAACCAAGAAGGTTTACTTAATAGGAAATTCGTTTGGACGAATTCTGTGACGACTTTGTTAAGCATTTCTAGGAGAGGTTTTAAAATTTGGTTTAAATTGAATTCATTGTTGGGGAAGAGGAACCACGAAAGTTTGCTTAATATAATAGAAATTTTGTTTGGGCGAAATTTGTAGCAATCTTGTTAAGAATTCCTAAGGGAGGTTTTAGAATTAAGTTTGGATTCAATTTGCTATTAACCAAGAAGGTTTACTTAATAGAAAATTTGATTGGACGAATTCTGTGACGACTTTGTTAAGCATTTCTATGAGAGGTTTTAAAATTAGGTTTAAATTGAATTCATTGTTGGGGAAGAGAGTTCTAAGAGAGTTTTTAGAATTAGGTTAAGATTGAACTTGGATTAAGTTTAAATTGGATTTAGGCTAGATTGGAGTTAGGTTCACTTGCACTTTAGCAGCTGGTTATATCGATATGAGAGTATTCTACTAACTACTTCTACTAAATTCAAATTAGGCTTAGCGTTGGATTGTCCAGATTAAGTTTAACATTCGCTCCCTTAATTTGTAAAATTTTACATCAGCTCGAAGGCGTCGTTGAGAAGTGACCGCCAGAGATCGGAATTCAGGAAAAAGAAAGTTCGAAAATCTTCAAGACGAGGTAGTATGTGTCGGAGTTAAAGTCGAAAATGTTGATCACGGTGTTTGACTGCGAAATTAATCTCTTCATCCTGCCAACTCGAAATTAACCCACATACGGATGCAGAGAGCAAGCGATTGAAGACGCACATGCGTCTTTGGTTAATTGGCGACTTTGGCGCGGAAAAACGAGCGCATGAATTATACGGTTGATTACCTTTAATTGTCGGCTCATCCATATTAATCGAACCGAGCTGAACGTTTCTTGTGATTTGTGTCAATTCAGCCGATAAGGTTGCTCATCGTGCCGAATCACCGATAACATTGAGTCCAGCCGAACGTGAGTTTGCCGAACCTTCAAACTCGGATAACCCTTGTTGGATTTGGGAAAAGAGCAGTATTTAATTTGTATCCCCCCCCCCACCTTAAAGTGTGCCGGTCGGGGGCAGGTAATTTTCGGACCGACCCCCGAACCTAGGAGTGTAAGGACAACCAGTAAAGAATAAAGGTAGTCAGTCAGAGGAATTTATAGAAAGCGGACCTCGAGTTGTTCTTATTTAATCCAAGTACCTTTGCTGCCCATCCCTAACACGCGTAGCATTTAGCGCATCTCCGCGACTTTGGTTAATTTCAATTCAACAACCCTCATCACCAATCCCTGAATCACTGACCCTTGTACCACCAAAAACTTCCAACTTCTAGCTGAAACTGTATATAAAATCCCAGATTTGTAAGAATAAACCAGTGTTATGAACTCCACTAAAACCTTCGCGTCCTAATTGCCTAAATCCTGGAAAACTACGGTATTCCCTCGTAAACGTCTATATTGTACGACTGTGGATCGTAATATCTGCATGGACTGCGTTTTACAAATTCGTCTATACGACTGTTATTGATAAAGATATTTCTTTAACGTTGTTCTTATAAACGGGCTAATAAAAGATAGATTAATGGAGCGATCGAGCGGACCACGACAGTCATTTATCACGATTATCGCTGCGCTCGGGTACACCAAAGCAATGTCTTATTGTTGGCGCCTATCGACCAGGAATCGATTACTGTCTTTATATTGCAGCGATACGTTCTAACAACTGCAAGTGCACTGTAAATTAGAGACACACAGTTCTTAGTCGTTGAAACGAAGCTATCGCTCGACTCCAAGCACTATTCACATTTTCCCAGAATCATACCCACTCGATCGCATTTCTACACAGTATAAATGATTATCAATCCCTAACACTGCCTCCGTAAACCTTCCCCCAAAGCAGAAACCCGTACGAAAGAACGATTCAGACATCAAACTTAATCTGCTTCACATACAGCGATCATTCGCGAATCTCGTGCCGTTGGAACGATCCCTCCCGGTTTACTCGCCGCGCTAAACTACCCAAATCGCCGGTAACACGACCCCTGACGAGCCATAAAAAGGGTCGCAAATCACTGGAACAGTAGTTTCGCGAAATCTGGGCGCAAAATCGCCAGCATAGGGCAGCGGAACGTTCAGATTACGCGTTACGAAAAGTGAAGAACGGTTGAAAAGAGAATGAACCAGGGCGGCTCGTGTTTCCGGCGGAACAACGCGATGCCCAGGCAAATGAACGCGATTTGCATGCAAAAAACGCCAGGTTTCCGGCAGAGGAAGGATCACCAATGGTCCCGGGACACCCACGTGCCTCGTGGCGGCGTACACGACGTATCTGCGATGGTCGACGCCGTAAATCATCTCCGTGATGAATGCGAGATCTATCTCGCCGTGTTTTCCCTATAAATTTCAGGGGCGCGATGCGCGCGCCAGACAACGCGAGCCGACGTGGGCGGAAATGGCGGGATTCAACGGGTAAGAGACAGGAGGATCACGATGATTTGATGTTTGGCCGAAGAAAGAAGATTTTTCGGTGAATTTTCGTTTTATACAGGTCCTTGTGTCTTAATTATTATGCATCTTATTCCCTGTATTCTTCTTTACAACATTTTTCACAGTCATCATAGGCAAATTAACACTTTGACTGCCACGTTGGTCATACATGACCAGCCATGGTTTCTCCTGTGACGCCACGGTGGTCATTTTAATTGATTTACAATTGTAAGAGTTGAATGAAAATTGAGAGTTAGTGCATTTTGAGCATTATCGTTAATTAGAGGATACTTTGACGCATAAAATGCCCCATTGAACAATTAAAAATTTGTCTAAAACTCTAAATGATAGATCCCGCATTCTAAAATTCAATTCGTTTAAATTTGTTCAAGTTTTGAGCGAAACATGTGATTTCGGCTTGGCAATCAAAGGGTTAACACATGACAGTGAACCACCTGCCATTATCGTATTTACGATCCTCCTATTCACTGAAGATTCATGTCGCGTTCTTAATCTCGCAGGTTACGCAACCTGACAGGGACAACGTAATTACCACGTCCACGAAATTCATCCGTTGGCGCGTTTTCGCTTCCTCCCCCTTCCTTCTTTTTTTCTCCCCTTTCCTTTCTCGCCGTTTTCGGATGTGGAACGACCGACGACGTTTCCACCTTCCCGAAGAGGATGCGTGTCTCACGCTCCGGAGCCGAGACGTGCGTGCACGTCCGTGCCAATTAATGGCTTTCGACTTTTGATTGACGTTCACCTGTTACACGCTGCGTTTCACGGTAATCACTGATCCACCAGTTTCGCGACCCCCCATTGGCGGGGATAATGCACGCCCATGTTTCTCGTATTTTTCGTGCATCTCCTTCGGGGACCCTCTGTGTACAAGCTTTCACAATTGCTGGAAGCTTTTTGCGAAACCTCTTTTAAAGATGCATTTACATACGCAGGAATTGATGGTCCGATGTGGAAGAACGTAGTATTCGTAGATAGTAATGTTGTATTCCCGATGAGGTGAGGAAAATTTGGAGTTCAAGGAGTATGGGCGACTTAGGGATCAAAGGACATGGATGAATTCTCAGTAAGCAACAAAACATTTGCGTTGGATTGAGTTAGCATAGGATTAATCCGGAGTTTACTTAAACTAATTTATTGTCTAACCGACTAAATCTACAGACAACACTTTAATTCTATGTTAATTATTATTCTACGAGAACAGTCTTCATTTACCCTCCATCACGATCACGATCACTATACACCACTCGAATCATCTCTTTGTAACTTTTTCGTGCTTTGTTTTGTTTATCCCCTCTTTCGCTACGCACTAAAGGCGAATCCTCATCCCTAAAGTCCTACTCGCAACGTGTTCCACCTATCAATTTGGAAAGAGTTGACTGCTGAGAGGACGACTATTGCGATAAGCAGGCTTGCTCGAGCAGATGCGAGTATGATAGCCAAGCATACAACAGCGTTCCATCGGAATGCCCAGAGAAGTCGGCAAAAGGGGACACCGTTCTTCTGTTGGCCGCCGAGCGAACCTGTGGCTTGGCAAAAAATCGTCTGCCGAACTCGTTATAAGGACGCCCGGCGTCGATAATGATTGATGTTTTGCACGAGCACGTCATCGCGTCCGTTTAGGAAGTGCATCGCGGAGAGGACGGGTGGCATCGCCTTGACTCGCGTCCCCTCGTTCGGTTCCAATCGGGTCCGGTTCGCGTCCTTCCCACGATTCCGTTCCGCGGCTGCAGAAAAATCCGCGGACTGGTCCTTGCCGCGCTTCGGGCCTGTTTGATTGCACGGGATGTAAAACGAACGGTGTTCGCCGATTGATATCGATGAAATTATACGACGGAGGCGGCTGGACAGTGCAAGTATGCGCGCTTTATAACGCGCGACGACTTCTGCTGCTCTTCGAACGATAATCACGTCGCTCGTGATTTATCCCTCGGCGAAGAGGATGCTAGGTTTCGAGGTTTGGGGGTTTTCAGACGTTTTATCTCTGCGAAACTTTAATTTACAGGATCTAACGCGTTACGAAGTTTAAAAACGGAGACTACTGCGTCGCAGTTGGTAACAAAAGAGGTTCTTCCTAAGTCTTTTATTTTCTATCTATATAGGAAAGTTCTGCCTTAGCGACTTTGGTAGAGCGAAAGATGGGACTCAGGTGTGAATAAATAAAAATGAAGTGACTTTACAATTTAGCAACTTCAACGTTCAGAATCACACTCTTTTTATGTTCACGGTTAAAATCTTTCTTCCACGTTAGTCAAGCAATTTCTGCCACGCACTCGCATTTTCTCCGTCATACATTCTTCCAAACACTCGTTTGATTCTAATTGTCAACCTTTCTCATTCAATGCATTCGGTCATGACCACCCACAATTTCTCAGTCGCAACGTTTTCTCAAGTGCTCATCTTTTATGCCTTAGAAACATTCGGGTCCAAACATTCTACGTTCACATAACTATCGCCCAATTCGAGCACTCTTCACATTTTCCTAAAATCGCATCCACTCGATCGTATTCCTATATATATGGCTTGAAATTTAGGGTAGTGGGGTAGGAAAAGTAAAAGGGTCCAGGAGTTGACGTGCGATAGAGGCGTCGATTTGATAGCAGATTAGGGATGCTCGATCCTGATTTCTGGAGGACTCCTTGCGCGTTCGTCGACATTGTTACACCGCGGGCGTTGAAATTGCCGCTCGGCTTGGGATTACAGTGATAGGCAACAGTGTAATAATGCATTATTAAAATAATTGTTTGATCGCTCCAGGAGTAGCGTGCGCCGAGTTTGCTGTTATTACCGCGGCACCCTCGCTTCGAGGCGGCTCCGATGTTCGTCTATGGTTTTCGGTTCAATGTGAATGCTAACGATCCAACGTTAATTGCTCGCTAACGAAACGGAAATCTTATAAACTACATAACAAATAAACGAATAACGAGATGGCAAACTACAGCTAAATATAACAAAAACTAAAGCTTGGTTATAAAATTTAGGAAATTTATATAAGTCATCATAATCTCACAGGAATTATTTAAATTCTGTATAAAAGTGATATAAGAAGAGAAGTCTAAATGTTCGTAAAATTTATTCTCATTGATTATTATACGATTAATGCAATTGAACTTTCCACATAACGTAGAATGAAATTCTTAATGTATAGTGATACATAGTGTTTCAAGAATTGGTCACTTTCAATTTTGGCAATTTTTTAATCGAAGCAGAATACAATAGCAAGAAGACATCTATCGCGATACATAATGTTTCAAGAATTGGTCACTTTCAACTTTGGCAATTTTTAAATCGAAGCAGAATACAATAGCAAGAAGGCAAAATAAAATAAAAAAACAGAATAATTCGTAATTTCGAAGCTTCTCTCCGCTTCCTAAAGAAAGAATGTTCGTCTCCGACGATGACCGGTTCTCGTACGAAGCGCCTTCGATTTCGGTGGCGAGGGAATCGAGTCTCGATCGGGCGATCCTGTTTTTGCCTCGTCTCGTTTTGGAGCACGGTCGGGTCACCTTGAAGGGATTCGTGGCCTCTTCCCAGCCACGACCTTCCGATCGCTGGAAAAATCGACGCTCAGACGTTAGCGAAAAGAAACGAGATCGAACGACACAGAGCCTTGAGACGATCGCGTACACAAGATCCCTTGAATTAACACTTTACCGATCGAAAGCCTATTAATCAGCTTCTACATGCTTAGTCTGTAAATTTTGCAATGTTTCCTTACACCAAGGTGACTGTTTCGAGCGATATCGTTTATACACTGCAAAAAAATATTAACCCTTTGAACCCCGGACAATTTTTAATACTACCTTTCAGCAATTTGGAGTCTTTTTGACTATGAGCTACCAACTACTACATGATGAAGAAACTGATCGAATGTGTAAGAAAACAGAGATTTTCGCTCATGATCTATTAGTCCTTTATAAATAATGATCTAATATATATACCAATAATTAAACTTTCTTTGAGTTAAGAGGATGAACTAAGTATTTCATAAAGTCTTCATACGAAGCTAAGAAATTTAAATGGATGCAATACTTATTATACGGTTTATACTATTTGACTTGGCATAGAGACAGAAACGAAATTGGTGATGTAGAAGAATACAATTCCTCGTAGCAATCTCGTGGCTATCCCTTACGAAAAGCGTATCGTCCTCGCATCGTCCAAGCTCGTCCTCCTTCAATTAAATCACCACCGCGTGGTCGTAGGAGCGGCTAACGGTACAGGATCGGCCGCCGATCCCGATTGCCGATCGCGCCCGCATCGATCTTCGCGACGTTCCAGGCGCATTGTCTCTGAACCAGGGCCCGGTGGCGGTTGACAATGGGCCCCTCGGCAGGGAAAACGCATTTAACTGTACCCAGAGGAGGCCGCGGCGATCGGTTTCAACCGATTATCCGCGGACAGCGGCACGATGTGCCGTTTGTGCAACCGGTCCTACGTCGCCGTCGTCGTCTCGGCTCACAGGGAGCCTAGCCACGACCGTTAGACCTCGGACACACGAGAACGGCGCTGCGCCACGCCACGCCAAGCTCTCCCCCTTCTAACAAACAAAGTTAATAAGCAATATCTCGGCGGCGTGCACAGCCGTTACCGATAGCACCGGTGCGCCGTGTGCCGCAACATAATGGCGCATGTAACGATCGCGGCGGCGTTCCCTCGAACGATTGCCTTCTTGTATATCAGTGGCACGCAAACTGGGGCTTCGTTACGCGTAAATCGCCGCGTTACCGGATCGAGGATCGATAAAGGATCGAGAGGGAGGGCGATACCGTCACTGTCCACAGTTGCACAATGTCGAGGGAACCCCGCAAGTTTTTCAGGATTTGGACAATAATGACGCGAAGGTTTCAGTAGAGTTCGGAACGCTAGTTTATTCTTACAGAGTTTGGTTTTTATATATGGTTTTAGATAGGAGGGGGGAGTTTTTGGTGGTATGAGGATTGGTGATTCAAGGACTGATGATGAGAGGCAGGGTTATCGGAGTCTGAGCAAACTGATCGGCTGGACTCACAGCATTATCGATGATTCAGCGCGATGAGCAACCTTATCAACTTGGTTGACAGTAGCAGCGATATTCGGTCGCACGAGTGATCCGTTGTCTGGGTTTCAATGAGTTTGCCGAACCGTCAGACTCCGATAACCCTGCCTCTCATCACCAATCTTTGGATCACCAATCCTTGAATTACCAATCCTTGAATCACCAATCCTTGTACCACCAAAAACTCCCCACTCCTAGTTGAAACCGTATAAGAAAACCAAAATTTGTCAGAATAGTTTTCTGAATTCTACTAAAACCTTCGTGTCGTAATTGTCCAAATCCTGGAAAACTGCGGTATTCCCTCGAAACGTGTACCTTGTTCGACTGTGGGCAAGAACGAGAAGAGGTGATGGGTTCAGAGGAACCGATGGCGTTTTAATCGCGTCGGACGGAGGTGTCTCTGGCCGGCCAGCTGATTAATGAGAGGCGACTCGATGGAGCATGGCTGCTGAACGAAGGCGTTCGAAAGACAGATGTACCGCTGTTTGTTTAGCTAAGATCCAACGATTGCTGGAGAGGCATCATTATATATGCAATATACTCGCGAGCCATACGCCAACTTGTCAACGGCAGCGCCGGGGTAATTGCTATTTATGACGGGATCACGGAGTTGCGTAAAACGGCGTTCGTTAAACACCTCGGAACAGCGTAATCACTTCTCACGATTCTATTGTAACAGCGACAGTTACTCTCACACCTGCCCGGCGATTGTCGCAATCCTTTCCGCGCATCCTGACTGAACCTCCGATAGAAGAAATCCGAAAACAAGTTTTCAATCGCAGATTTAATCGGCCTCAAAGGGAGACGAAAAAATTCAAAGAAGAAGTTGAGAGAAATAAAGAACTTGGAAGAAACGAGGGAAAACTAAGACTCGTCGAGAAATTTGAATGTCACTCCTGATAAAAACACTTATTTGCA
The DNA here is from genome assembly GCA_033822845.1 of Tetrapedia diversipes. Taxonomy (NCBI): domain Eukaryota; kingdom Metazoa; phylum Arthropoda; class Insecta; order Hymenoptera; family Apidae; genus Tetrapedia; species Tetrapedia diversipes. The sequence goes on from JAOPTO010002339.1 coordinate 81,283, forward strand.
CCCATCGAAAGTAAAGAGAACTCCAATAGAGTCGAGCACAAAAGAAAATTGGAAGAAAAGCTAATATTCGTCTAGAAATTGAAAATCCTTAAAATTCCATTAAAGATAAAGAAAAAAGGATATCGTCGCGATGGAAAGCAAAGTTCTGGTGAGGAATTTGAGTGTCATTCTGAGAAACCCACTTCTTTGAACCCCTTGAAAGGTAAAGAGAACTCCAATAGAGTCAAGCACAAAAGAAGGGGATGCTAATATTCTTCAAAAAATTGGAATTCCTTTAAATTCCATCGAAGATAAAGAAAAAAGGATATCATCGCAACGAAAAGCAAATAAATGAAATGGAGAGCAAAGATCCGGCAAGAAATTTGAGTGCCACTGTGATAGAGGGTCGCAGGGAGGCTGGGCGAAGTGAGCGAGGTCCACGAGAGTGATTGTACTTATCCGCGCGCATAGCGAGGCTCACACGTACACACGGCCGGCTCACACAGAGCCACGGCCACCGTAGGCTCGATAGTTAAAGGAACGATGCGGATGGCAGGAGTGAAAGGCCCACGCCCGTGCCTGGGGCTCCTCGGCAAGGGCGACTGGCCCCTCAGCACGCGCGCGTACTCAGCCACGGAGACACACAATCTCACCTACTACTCACGTACACACGTGCCGGCACACGTGCAACACAGGCCATCCACGAACTCGGCCGCCGAGCCTCCTCTCTCTTTCTCCTCTGCCCCGTCTCTTTCCCTCCCTTGCTCCGTCCCCCTCGGTCCTCGGCCGTTCTCCGATCGCAGAATCCGGCGCTCTCTCGGTTACAACCTCGTACACCTCTATGCACCGTGCGCTCTCGCGTTCGTTCCTTCGGTTTCCACGTACACCGTCGGCCAAAACTTTGCCACCGCTGGGTAGTGTTCCGTTGCAATTGTTAACCTGTTGACCCTTCGCACTCGAAAGGTGACTAACGGTCACCAAGTCATAATTTTGTGAATTTTCAAACTCAAAGGGTTAAATAGTCGTGTAAGTAAATTTTAGTATGTTGCTTGATTAAAACAAGCGAAATTTAATCCTTTGCATTCGAAAGATGAAATATATTTAACCCTTTGCACTCGAAATTTTTTTTCATTCATATTACCTGTAACTCGAAGCAATTTCAGTGGAAAGATCGTATCCACGTATAAGTAAATGATATATGCATTAAATGGAAAGTTATTGTTGATTATGGATACAAATGTTATAATACATAAAAAAAACTAAGAGCGGAATATCCTATACACGATTTGTCTTCGTCCTTCTGTTATGAATTGAAAGTTATTTGCATTGTCTCAATAGCCCTCGAGTTTGATGACAAATTTTAAATGGCTCCGCTCTGGAGCCCTCGAGTGCAAAGGGTTAATAAGAAGAGACGGTACAAAATATGGATAGACTATTTCTCTCTGACCGTGCACTATTTAATTAAATTGTTAATTCGCGACTGATTCACGAGGCACGATACTCTAACTTTTGTTTTCGATTTCTCACGTGTAATAGCCGGGAATTTTGAATTCTTATGGCTCGCAATTTCAGATTATCGCGAAGCGCATCCAAGTTTATAGCCGTTACTGTACACACGTGGTCGACTTTTATTTTCGGCTCGATTTTCCCGCGAGCCTGTCCCCTCCCAGCCTTTTTTTTTTATGGCCTCCCCCGGAGTCGCTCGATTTCAGAAGACGAATTAACCTCGAATCCGATCGAGCCGGTGCTTCTTTATTCAACGGATGTTGCGTCGACCTGTTTGGCCGCTTCGTGGACCGAGGGACTGTCCCTGCTCGTAAATGGCACTCTTTTGTGAATTGGTATGACGATGGAGAAGAAGTCCACGGGTTTTGACGACTGATCTGCAATGCATGACCCCCTTTTTGTTTACCGCGAGGTTGAGGCTGAAATCGAAATTTTCAAACATCGAAATACAAATTTTACAGCGTAACCTTGCAATTTACAAATTTCTCAGAATTCTATTATTAACATATATGTTTGTCATTGATGTAAGAATATCAATATAATTTGTAACTTTTGTAACTTTTGTAACCTTGGGAATTTACAAATTTCTCAGAATTCTATTATCAACATATATGTGTGTCATTCATGTAAGAGTATCAATATTTAAGATTAGAAAATTAATATTGAGGTAATTTTATTGGTACGCGACCGCAAAGTCTCCTTGGTCGTATTAAGTAGATTCGGAACGTTATGGTACGGCACTCTTGCCGCGCCGCACGGACATTCTACTTAAAATCATCTTGCTCTATAACTAGAAGTTATACCCGTGAAACAAACTACATAGATTAAATTAACAATAATAATGAATTATTTAACTGCAATAATTACAATATAATTATATGATCTGAATATAACAAAGCTGTACCATATCCGTAACACAGTTTAAGTTTAATCTTATTATTATTATTATTACTATTATTATACGGATCGAAATAAACTCTTGGGCACATACATACAAGCAATACAACGATTAGTAGTAGAAGGCCATCGATTGATGAACGCTTCATTTAAAAGTAGAAAAATAACTAAAGAAATCGATTTCGGTACAGTGGTTGTTGACATTAGTAATAACTCTATTTATACAATTACGCTGACCGTATTGAGTGATAAATTGTATTTATTAGTATTACGCATTTACTCACAACTGTTACCATTGTATCGTCGGTAAGAATTCCATACAAGGTTCCTAAACTTTCACGAAGAACCATTCCACAGAATTTCACACATTACACATACGCGTGTACAGGTTGCCCGCTTACACGAACAAAACAGCATTCACCTTCCCGACGAAGTTCCATTCAAACGATCTCTCTCTCTCTTCTAAACGAGTCAAACGAATCCCATCGAGGAAGACAACGTTCCAACCGCGAAACACGAGATGCATCCGCGGAATTTCCCTGCAACCGTTCTGGCCGCGAGCCTTCGTTATGATTACGCCGTTGCGTAACCAGCTTCCGTGACGCGCGTATCAAAAGACGTAGGATGACGTAAACGTACCCTTTAACCGTTTCAGTCCCAAAGGTTTTTAACCCTTTAAGCACTGAATACTTTTGGCCTAAGTGCTTCGAAGGGACGACGCTCTGTCGCTGAAGAGGGAGTATCGTTACTTGGACATTGACAATTGCGTTTCAGTAATCGAAAGATCGAAAAAATTGACAAACGCATATATTCGTCCATGGTCCCTACGAGCAATTTTCGTCAACACTAAAAGGTTAACGCAGAAATGTGTGACCATTGAAAAAGCCATAAGGCGAAGAAAACAAAAATTGACAAACGCATATATTCGTCTATGGTCCCTACGAGAAATTTTCGTCAAATGCATAAATGCGCTCATAGCGCTCCAAGGGTTAACGCAGAAATGTGTGACCATTGAAAAAGCCATAAGGTGAAGAAAACAAAAATTGACAAACGCATATATTCGTCCATGGTCCCTACGAGCAAACGCATTTATTCGTCATGGTCCCTACGACGTCAACACTAAAAGTTAACGCAGAAATGTATGACCATTGAAAAAGTCATAAGGCGAAGAAAACAAAAATTGTTAAACGCATATATTCGTCCATGGTCCCTACGAGAAATTTTCGTCAACACTAAAAGGTTAACGCAGAAATGTGTGACCACTGAAAAAGTCATAAGGCAAAGATAACAAAAATTGACAAACGCATACATTCGTCCATGGTCCCTACGAGCAAATTTCCATCAGACGCACATATGCGTCCATAGCATTCAAAAGGTTAAACGAACTATTTCAGTTTATTTATTTCATAGATCGACAATACTAATTTCTGTTCCCATCGTTACGCGTAATTTCTAAGTAAAATCAGTAACAAACAAAGACACATGAGCTATCGTTGACTCTCGAATGAATCTCGTATTTAGAGCTGTATAGCAAACGGGTTAAAAGCGAGCAAACCCAGCTTTTCCCAGCAGATGCGCCGCGCAAGTTTCGCAATGCGGGAGCAGAAGAGACGCCCGATGTTCACGTAGCCCGATCGCGCGGAAAGGCGAAGAGGACACGTTCCCAAGGCGTATTCCGATCCTATAATGCAGTCGTCCCGTCCCGGTTTAACCCGTTACCAAGGCGGCCGTGTTGCTGCTGCAAAAATCGAGACGCGCTCCCGGCTGCTCGTCCGACAACCGACGTGTCCGGCGCGTTCCGGTATCCGGATCGATCGCCTCCATCGTTAGCGTGCGATTGAAAAACGGACGGAACATTTTTTTCCGTTTAACCTCATCAATAGAGTCGATCGAGTTTATGGGTGTACGCGGTGAGGCAATCGCTGCGTTAACGCTAGAATTACTGACAATAAAAGTGTGCTAATTTGCATGGAAAAGATGAAATAAAAAAATTACACGAAAAATATCGAATACATAAAGAACAAATCTTTATTTGTACCTCCTGCAGAAAATCATAGTAAATTTTAAAAGTTTTATCATAGTGAATCTATGAAGTTGCTACGAATAATTACCAATTGGTCATTAATAAAGGTAGTAATTAAAACGTTAATAATAATTACAAAAATGGTAGTAAGAAAGATCTTAACCTAAGGAGGATAGTGAATGAAAATTGCACTTAGGACAGAACGTTTAAAAGAAGTATAGGAATTATGGAAAAAGTCAATAAATTGGTTATGAAGGTTAAGTGTCTAAGATTTTGGATCGGTGCGTAGAAATTGACGGATAATTCATAACGATAGGATTGGTATTGGAATGATCACAGTTTCCAAAAATACTCCTTTTTCCAGTTCAAAAATGACAATTCTTTCATTTTACTTTAGCAATTTCTCCCCTAACGAATGGTACACTCTTTCTCTTTCCTCCTCCCTTAAAATCAGACACCTGTAATCAAGCACATTACGCTTACATTAGCCAAGCTAACTTTTACTTAGCAGTTCATTAATAAATCACTCTCGCCCGATCCACGTTTCCAGCGTGAAATCGTTACATAAAACAGCATAGACGCTCAGCCCTGAAAGATCCATAGGACTGAAACGACATCCTCGAGGATGGAAGTGCGAGGGATCGGCGAGGATCGGCACGCAGCCTGTTCTCACACGTGCTACGAAGATCGATCGTCGCCGATCGAAACGGGGCGATCGATCGATCGCCGGATCGATCGGGGTCTCCTTGATCGCCGGAGGCGCCCAGACCGGAGGTAGCGCTGCCGATCACGGATGAGAGTGGGTGGAGCCGTGGTTGCTCAACAAGAGAGAGAGAGAGACGATGTCCTCGAGAGTTATCGCGATAAGAAAGGCCATCCTAAGGACACGCCTGGCTCCAGGAGAAGGAGATAACGATCGACATCGTCTCCTGCTCTCGGCCCGTATCGGCAGCGATTCGCTTCGTTTTCGAACGTATTCTTCGCCACCGAAACTTTCCTTCGCTTTTAACCGATGGCATTTCTTATCCGCGGAACATCATCTTTCCGGGGATTCCTCGTTTTGTAAGGTTCACAGCTTCAGAATCTATAAGCGTTCTTTAGTCTGCCTTGCTGGCGATTGTTCGATCGAGCTGGTTGACAAAACTTGGTGGGTATCAAATAGCTGTCGTGGCTCAGTATCATTCCTTTTCAAAGTTGTGATCTACTATATCAATCTTAAACTTACATTAAAAATTTTTATGTGAATGTAGCTGAACTAGTAACTTTAAAATTAGAATTAAATAACTTTAAACTTGGAATTAAAAATTTCTATGTAAATGTAATTGAACTAGTAACTTTAAAATTAGAATTAAAAATTTCTGTGTATATGTGGCTGAACTAGTAACTTTAAAATTAGAACTAAAAGTTATTGAAAGTAGAAACTTTGTATACGCGTAGCTGAAGTTACCAATCTTAAAATTGGAAGTAAAAGGGATTGAAGTTAGCAATTTTTATGTACGCGTATACGAGTAGCTGAGTATCTCTCAGACAAGGAACAGTCGATGAGAACGAAGACACAATCGATGCATCAACGACATTACTTAACCACTCACCGACCAAGAACCATTTCTTTCTTTCACTAACACAAAGCTGCTTCGAAAACAATAATTTGTCTTTCAGGAACGGTAGAATCTACATTACTCCATTACCAGCACCAAACGTTTCTCGATCATCGCTATCCATCCAAAATTTCTCGCCAACAGCACCGATTTCAAGTACACGCGTAAACAACAGCGTCAGTTGTCCTCGTTGCCCGTCGAACGAAGACTTACGGCTGCCTCGCCGAGGATGCCGTTACGCTTCCGCTTAAGGAGCAGCTAATGCCGCTCGTCCATCTTCGATTGCTTCGCGAAATCATTCGACTGTGACCGTCAACGAGGTCGTTCGTGCGTCAGAACACCTGGACGCGATAATTTATTTATTTACTTATTTATACGGGAAGATTTCATTAGTTTACAAATTAAATTAATATAATATAAAGTAATTAAGTATATAACATAAGTGTTTTGTCATTATTTTCTGGTATATGCTACGTTTGTTCAGCACGTCCTCGATTCGTCGATCGTTTAAGGGTGCATTTATACTATCGATGAGCTAAGTATACACTAAAAACAAGATTACACCATCCAAACACGTATTGATACTCTTTTGTCATTATTTTCTGGTATATGCTATATTTATTCAGCTCGTCCTTGATTCGTGGATAGTATAAGGATGCATTTGTACTATTGACAAGTCGAGTAAACACCAAAAACAAAATTAGACCGTCGAAACACGTATTGATAGTATCTTGTCATTATTTCCAAATACATGTAATATTTCCTCGGCTCGTCCTCGACTCGTCGGTGGTACAAATTCACCTCAAATGGACTTTTGAGCCTTCATTAGCTCTCAGAAACGCATAATTAAGCGCAGCGAGCTTGGTTCATCGATACGATAAGGGTGCATTTAGACCATCGACGACCCGAATATACACCAAAAACAAGATTAATATTTCCTCGTCTCGTCCTCGACCCGTCGGTGGTACAAATTCACCTCAAATGGACTTTTGAACCTTCATTAGCTCTCAGAAACGCATAATTAAGCGCAGCGAGCTTGGTTCATCGATACGATAAGGCTGCATTTAGACCATCGACGACCCGAGTATACATCAAAAACAAGATTACACCGTCCAATCACGTATTCATAGTGTTTTGTCATTATTTCCAAATACGTGTAATATTTCCTCGACTCGTCCTCGACCCGTCGGTGGTACAAATTCACCTTAAATGGATCTTTGAGCCCTCGTTTCTTCTCAGAAGCGCATAATCGAGCGCAGCGCGCTCGGTTCATCGTCGACCGGGTGTGCACGATTGAGATAACCTCGCTGCGAGATGCACGAAGGTTCGTCAACCGGGGATACAGAAGGAAGATCGAACGGTCGATCGGCGAGACGCGATCCAGACGAATTCCGATCCGTGGATCGATACGGGGCCATCTGCCGGAGATCGGCTCCTCCTCGTGTTTACGCGGAAGTAACGGAACTCTGTCCACGGAATCTTAAGTGATTCCCTCTCCGAGTGTGGATCGTTGATCCCTAGAATGTAGATCACTGTCGACGCAGCATCTCACCTCGGGCCAGGCGCTAGAGCGACGATTATGCTGATATAAGTCGGGACGGGTTTCTATCGCGAATAATGGAAGTGAATCCGTGGCTGCAGGTGGAACTATGTTAGTTTCCTCGAATAATTTAGTTATTATTATTATATAATTAGTGTTAATGCCATTCAGGCATAAGATAAGTACTTTTTATTAATATAAAATGGCTTTATTTAATACACGTCTAATCACACTCGCTTCTCGTTTGGTTTACTCGTTCACTAAAAAAAAATTCTTGAAGTAGCAGTACAGTTGGTACAAAAGTTTAAGACCAAAGGGTTAAAAAAACGAATTAATTAATTAATAAGAAACAACAGTATAAATAAGATTTGTATTCTATGCAAATCAGCAAATAGCGTTGCACCATCATGACAATAAAAATGAATAGAAACAACAATATTTGCATATCATAAAATTATGTTTTACATTGTCCTATCTTCTTAAACTTTTGTCCGCTACTGTACGTTGCGCAAAGTTCATCAGCTTGCTTTCGTTCGCCGATTGAATAATCCATCATGCTAATCGCGACTTTTTCGGGCCGCCTCAGCGTCCTTTTGTTCTACTTTTTGTTGCTCGCGGCTGCGACGCGACGGTTCCTCGCGCGACAGACAACAACGCATGATTACGGCATCATCGTGGCCAGAAGCAAAAACAAAACGCGCCCGGGGATCAGACCCTCCGATCGCCCGGAGGTGTAGAAAGCCCGGTTACGCTCGTGTCATCGTCGCGCATTTGCATATCCTATTTGCGAGCCGAGCCTCGACGCGTTACGATCGCATAAAAATTTGTTCGATCAATGGCGGTGTCGTGTTTTACACAAACAATTATGACGATAACAAACACCGTTAAAAATATAATACAAGACTCCTAAGAGAAAAGGAAAGGGAAGGGAAAACGTTGATTCTTATGATTAAACCTTAAACATACTATTCCTTTATTATAGTACCCTTTAAATGATATATTGCCAATAACTTCCTAGTATTTTAAGTATTTTATTTGAAATTCACTTCAAAGCAAAATTTCTTGAGTGCTACTTATTTTCTTTATTAATTATATCAAACACAGCTCTCAAGATTTGTTGTAACTTATATTTGTTTAATTTCTTTAAGACTCTCTTTAGTCTTAAACATTTCTCTGCTACTGTATTTAAAATAGCATTTTAAAAGTGTGACTCAACGCAGGAGTTACTTTATAAACGAGTGCAAAGGGTTAAAACAACGAATCTCGCCGCTGATTTTGCTGCAAGGGGTTAGAGTCAATAATACTACTGACCCAAAATCCACTCGCTGGATCCTCGTTCCCCACGATCCTCCCATTGTCCTCCTACGACGGAGAATAAAAATAGTTCTTCCGTTGCCGATGAACCGACCAAGAGGATCAGCTTCTTGTCCTCGCCAACCCGAGGACAAGCTCGCGCGGGTAAAAATTCGTCCGCACGCCTCCGCCTTTCATCTTCCGCCAGGTCGTCGATGAGTCACGAGCCGGCGGCGTGGCCGGGATCTATTAAGGATCTTTTTGTCGTCGTGCGTCACAGGCGATCACGGTGGCGGACTTTTTGCCGCGGCAGAACCGAGGATCCTCGCGCTGGCGGAGCGCGGAACCGCGACGGGGAAGCGGAAATCGACACGGAGGGAAAAGAACCGGTTTGTTCGCGCGGCCACCGATACAGAACAGAGATCATTACGTCCTCGGTGCTATCCTCGTGCAGGAGGTATGCTCGATAGATCCTGGAGAAGGACGAATGGTTATTAGGCAGGGCAAGTGTTAACCCTTTGATGAGTTTACGAGTCGCTATAAAACGGAACGAAGATCTCAACGAAGAGTAATGTCGATGAGCACATGTTGACAATTTTAATATCAATATAATCATCATATAGATTATAACGTGAAATAAATAGACTATTGGCCAACAGTTCGGAATTCACTTTCAGAATTACAGCTATGTCAAATCTCCTATGACAATTTATTGCTTGTTTGAAATTTACATCGCTAATTTTAACAAATTCCTTTATTGTGGTACACTTTCTGAGGTGTCACAATTCCAAACTCCTTCTTTTCTAAATTCAAATGTTTCTTAAAATCTCTGAGTGATTGCAAACTTTTGATCGATAGTATAATATAATAATAATAATAATATTATATTATTGTATTATGTTGTATAATATTATATTATGTTATTATTATTATTATTATTAATATTTTGTTATTATTGTTATTGTTATTATTATTAATATTATTATTAATTTTAATATTTGTTATTATTATTATTATTATTAATATTTTGTTATTATTGTTATTGTTATTATTATTAATATTATTATTAATTTTAATATTTGTAATAACAATAATAATAACGATGTTTCTGCTATTTATTATTAATTTCAATTTTCTTCGAAAAATGATCTAAAGTTACTCTAGAACTAAGTAGGATGTTTCATTTTTCTAGATACTTCCTAGTAAACACTCAGTCGCAATAACTCTCCCGCCTCCTTTATAATCACGCTTTAATCAAGGAGAAGATGTGGACGCGTACACACCTATATCTATACCTGTATTTGAATGATTAATTTCAAGTCAACAAGTCGCTAAGTAAATCGAACGGGTGATAATCTTCCAGTTTATACGTAACCGTATGAGTCGAACGAGATAGGAGATCCGTCGTCAAAGGGTTAACGAAGGTGGGGGACGGATGGAACGAAAGAGAAACGAAACTCGGCCGGCCGTTCTTGAGGAGCAGAGAAGGCCGTCCTGGCCAGCGATGGTTCACGGAAATCGGAGCAGGTTTCGGCGACCTTGATGTCCTCCGCGACGACGTCCCCGAGACGAAAATCAGGATTCGAGACGACGCGGCGTGACGATCGCGAGATGAATTCTTCACCGGCGTATCTCGGAGAGTGGCCTCGTTTCCGCAACATCCACGTGCTTCTGCTTAGATGTTACGTGGATTTTTGACGATTTTTGCGAAATACCTTGGGTCACATCGCGTTACGAATTAAGGTCGATTCGTATTATCCGTTCAAACACGTTTCGCTTCCAAAAGATCCGGTTGGTGAAACGAAGGGAGATACAATATTGTTTTCTTTGCGTAGCGTTGTGGTTAAAATACCATCTCAGACATTTGTCGAGGATTCTTAACACCAAATTTACGATTATTTGTTGTATATCTATTTTTAATACACATATACTAAGAAATAAGTATACGTAATAGAGAATTTGAAATTGCAGAGTTGAAGGGGAAGTAGATCAGAAAGTATATTAGTATCACTGCTTAGTATAAAAGTCGCTAGGAATAATAGTAGTTAATAGAACAAATTTGGATTCTCAAAGTTGTATCACAAAGGTCACTAGCATGACGAATGAATTCAGTAACCTTCAGCTTTTTTAGAAGCTGCCTGAATCAATTTAAAGACTTCTCTGTCGAAGCTGTTAAGTACCAAAATGTACAATGATTTTCTTTTTCCTTTTTGTTTTCCGGATCATGTACAATACCATTGTATAAAACAAAAGGGTCTAGTATCTCGTAAATAAAATAATAACAATAATAATAGTAATAATTGCTTTTTGCAAATTTTGTTCACGAAGTCCAAAACCCGTCAAATTACGAATCCCATAAACCTAGCGTAAAGCGAAACCAGGTTCGTTTCGTGCCTCCTCGGTCAGACGTTGCGTTAGATCCGAATTGGGGTCGATTTTGCGCTGAAAGATGCTGAGCAGCGATAGAACAAGACGGATTGATCGCGGACGAGACGTTGATCGTATCCTCTTTGCGGTCTACGCGGGAAAGGAAACAAAAGAACGGTCGAAATTACGTTTAGCTAATTGCCTGGCAATCCCGGACGGTTGTTGCACAATGAGACCGTGGAATTGTTGGATAGCTCGATTATGTTGCATTGACAGCCGATCGCCGATCGATATTCACAGAAGAGGGCTTTCTAATTACCGAGGTGGTAATTGGGTTTCAAGCAGACTCGTAACAATCGGAAACTTTGTGCAATCAGCGGCGCGCTATTAACGAGGAGGAAACTTTAGACGTGGAACTGGGCAAGTTTACTTTTGCCAAGAAGAAAAAATCAATTTGAAAAGATTCACCGTTCATCTCTTTCAGTTTATCTGTTTATTAGTTACTTATGCGGGAAAACTCATTAATGAAAGGAACGATGCAAACGCAAAAATTGAACCGATCCTATTTCGAAGCTTCGATTCGACAGTTAAATTATATTTAAGTCGGACGAAGCGTATTTAACGAGTTACGTTTAACTCGCACACATTTAACGTAAGTTAGGTGAAACAAAATTAATTAATTTCTTAGAATTTGTAACTTAGCTAACTGCCACTTCCCCAAATTTAAACTTTTTTCTAATAATATTGCCAATTTTAAAACTGAATTATTCAAACTTTTATAGGCCACTTAAAATTATGTTATAATTTAATATATAATTTAATTTAGCTTAATATATTCTAATCCAATTTATTCAACTTATTCTAACGTAACTTATTACAAGATAATGTTTATTGTATTTTTATTTCTATTTTTTCTTTGCTTTTCATATATGTTGCATTACTATACCGATTTCTGTACGTACCCATCTTCATATCACTCTTACAAAAACTAGAGCTTAGCCCTCGTTGAAATTCAAATAAACAAATAAATTTTCCGGGCCTCACGAAAATGTGTCGCCAACCCCAAAGCTAAAATTTCGATCCGCCTATCTGAAATCGAGGATCGAGCGATTGTCATCGATTGCTATTAATTTTATCAGGCAGGGCGCGACGTTCCACGATGGGGCAGATAAATCGAGCGCTTATTATCAAGCGAAAAGAGCGGCCCTGTGCCAGCAATGGGACCCGTAGTCATGCGACGGGGGTCGCGGAGGTCGGTACCGATTGGATCGTGCAGTTTCCACGTAGAAAATCGATCCGCGTGCTGCAACCGCGCTGCTTCAACCGAGGGACCTATTACCGTGATCGGTGCTGCCCGCCGCGGCACGATCGACGACGGATCGGCAGGAACCGGGAAACCCGTCTGTATCGTCCGTACCCCCAATCCGTGATCCCCTTTAACCCTTTGCGTTCGAGAGGCGGCTGTTAGTCGTCGAATGATAGTTTCGCAAATTTTCAAACTTTAGCTGACGTTGAATTTGATGTAGACATATAAACATTTTTTGTACCTCCTCGCTTCCTGTATGATGGTCGAAGCAGGTAAATTTTTGGAGTAACATCCCCAAACGATAGTGAGCTGCAATAAAGCTAGTCACTCAGAGGAATTCATACAGAGCGAGTCGTATTCGTTTATTTTCCCTTGTCCCTTTTTTTCTGTTCATCTTTAACTCTCGTGAGGGCATTATTGCATTCCGCAATTTTTTTTAAATTTAACAGTTAGTTTCATTTATTAGTCAGATCCGGAGGTTAAATAGTCATACGTGTAAATTTTAGTTGATAGTTTCGAAACTTTTCAGACTTTAGTTAGTTTCATTTATTAGTCAGACCCAGAGGTTAATTGAAAATAAAAGAAAATCACGAATATCTCAACAGAAGGGATTGAACGAAAGGTTCTCAAAAGTACAATTCGCCGCGTCTCAAAGCAGAGATCACTTTCGCCGGTGGAAGAGGCGTCAGCTTCGGCCAGCTGATCTGAGACGCGTCCACGTAATCGACGCTGAAATATTCGCCAGGGCGAGGCGAGAGCCGGCAGCAGCCTCGGAGCAATTCAGAATCTAATCCAGTCGGATGCCCCTGGGCTTAGAAAGGCGTGGTGGCGCGGCTGGCGAGCGTAGGAGAGAAAGGTGTCGTCACAGGCCGAAGAGGACGGCCTAGCCGCCGAGCGTGTAGGTGGAGGAGCGGGCTGCGTCCGCGTCGCGTAACGCTCCTTCCTTCTGCCTGAGTTCTGACTCTGCTCTACTCTGCTTTACTCTTCTCTGTTTTCTTCTGATTCGTTCTGCTTTGTTCTGCCTTGCTCTGCCTTGTTTCGTTTCGTTTTGCTTTCTTCTGCATTTGTTCCGCTTTACTCTGCTTTTCTATGCTTTACTCTATTCTGCTTTGCTTTGTTCTGCTTTGCCCTGCTGTACTCTGCTTTGTTTTGCATTTCTTCCACTTTACTCTGCTCTGCTCTATTCCGCTTTGCTCTGTTCTGCTGTGCTTTACTCCGTTTTGTTGTGCTCTTCTCTGCTTTGTTCTTCTCTCTTGGTAATCAGTTCGCGACTTTTTTTAATGGACCCCGAACGATCAGTCTGGTCATCTCCGGAGACTCTTATGCCCCGTAGATACATATCCACGAATTCGTCCGTCCGGTTCTCGTGACGTAACCAGCTGGATGGACATTAAGGTCACCCCTTAAGGTAAGCTCCGACGCGGAGTGAAAAGAAGGGAAAGCGCGCCGGCAAAGACTGTCTGTTCGTTGCGTAAGGACGATTCTCGTAGGAAATTCGGAGTTCGTTACGTGTGCAGGTTTCGTTCGATTAACCCCTCGGAGGCTACAAGTTTGCGTGCAGCGACGCGAGCTGTTCATTTAACTCGCTCCGTGACCTGTGCATCAGTTTGAAAGTGAAACCGAAGAAATTGACGTTGTTTGATTAAGGTTCGTCGATAACAGTTTTGTTCCTACAGTGACATTAATAAAATTTATTTATCACTGAATTGTGATTGCGTTTCAATATAAATACGTAGCGTTAGACTAAAAGTGATAACAGTCAGACTGCGAATCTTTATACAGAAATTCAGCGTAATATAGGTTTGTTTCATCCTCTAAATACTATAAGGAACCTTCTCAAATATTCTCTGCATTCTGTGCTTTTAAGCGCGCCTGAATGTCTTCGTACCCCTAATCGCCATCAAAGGAATAAAATATTTTCGTTCGTACTTCGCATCCTGTGCTTTTAATCGTGCCTCAATATTTTCGTACACGGAATCGCCATGAAATGGATAAAGACGAAGTCAACGAAAAAATTGCCAAAGGCTGCGCTTGAAAACTCTCCAAATTTTCCCGGGATCACAATTTCGATGTTACAACGCCTGCTATGTTAATCGTTATCCTTCGTTACTTCCGTCTGACTCCTCGTCTGGCCGACAGCTTACCGAAGGGTCTCCACGTGAAACGTTGAAACGGAACTCCCCGATCATGCTTCTACTCGAAACACGTGTGTTAGCAGATAATCGTTCAAAGCATCTGCGAATAGAATGGCATGCATTAAGCCTTTTCTGGACTGCTGTCAACAAGGAAAATTAGAATAAAATCGGCAGAGTTCAGTCAGGGGTTGTAACGAGGAGACGATCGATTTTATTAAACAAAGAACAGAAATAAATATAACGTTCATAGGGTGGGACGTGGAGTTTGATTCCCCTATTTTGTCTTATTTTTAATACGCGCGTCGACAAAGGGAAGGACCGACAGGAGACAGGATACGCGATCGTGCTGGTAGGACGGACGCAAACCAGGATTCCGCAACGCCTCGTCATCGGACGACTCCACGCAGATACAGGGCGTTCTGTCAACGGAACAGCTGGGACGAGAACGTGGACGACCATAACGAACTGGTAAAAGAGGAAACAGGACGAAGCGAGATGGCTGTCGAGGGGTGCGGGACGGTGGAAGGAAGGCAATGGGTATTGTGGCACGGTGATGCAACACAACTCCGCCCCAGTTACTTGCAGAGATCTCGCCGCGGAAAGTGAACACACAAAGAAAGAGAGTGAGAGGGAGAGGGGGAGAGAGAGAAAGAGAAGCAGCGCACGAACGTGGTTTATTCACGAGGAACGGGCCCGATAACTCCGCGAGATCGTTGCTACCTATTCATTATTTTGCTAAACGTCGATCGGCGAGGCGCCAAGGCCACCGGTCCCATAAGTACCTCGGGCACGCCATTGTTCCGAAATATTCGAACGGTTTTAATGAACGCGCGTGGGCCTGGTTCCGCCGCGGTGTCTCGATCGCGATCGTGGACTTCGGGGGATCCAAGGCGGGGTGGAAGACGCGTTGGTTCTACCCCTGTAATCGGGAATATTCAGGAGATCTATGGATCACCGGTGACAGAACGTGTTCTTTGTATCTAATGTACAGTAGCGGACAAAAATTCAAGACCAAAGGGTTAAAGAGAATAAATTAATTAATTAATATGAAATAACAGTATAAATGAAATTTGTACTCTACGCTAATCAATAAATGGTGTTCTCCCATAATAACAATAAAAATGAATAGATAAACAATATTTGCGAACCATAAAATTATGTCTTACATTGTCCTGTCGTCTTAAACTTTATTCTTGTGCGAAAAGGTTAATTTAGGATACAGATCGATATTTTGTCTTTCTTTTTAACGTATTAGGATCGATAAGGTTAAGGTTAATTCAAAGCTACACTTGAATCCGTTTATACACGTTGGATCTGAATAGGTATGGAAAATTGATTTCCTCGTACGAACACGAAGTGAATTTTTAACAAACGTTGCTTGTACAACTAAAAATTGTAACACTGATAGTATTCTGCACATTTGTTTTGTCGTGCTGCTTTGTAAAATTGCAAGATAGCAGCGAAGATAAATTGAAATCGATAAAACGCATCCAGCGGGACGTTCATCGGAAGTTGACGATCGATCGGGCCCGACCGGCTCGTCTATTTAATTAGAAAGGGGTGTATAAATAGGCGCGATAACCGCGCAAACGGACGAGCTGCACTCGGCTTGCTCAATGCCGGATCTAACAATAAGAAAGACACCGGTGTAGGAAGGTAATTCTAGGCTGCACGATACAATTATCGTTATTTACGCCCGCCTTTAATTCCCGACGAGGAACAGAGGACAATCCTGTCGTTTAATTAATTTCAATACCGTCGATCGTGCCCGTCCTTGCGTCGAACGTTGGGTGGAATCCGTGCTGGTACAAAGAGCATTTTAACCTTTTGACTGCTATGGACGCATATATGCGTTTGACAACAGTTACTCGTAGGGACTATGAACACATATATGCATTTGTCAACTTTTGTTTTCTTCAGCGTATGACTTTTTCAGTAGTCACACATTTTTACGTTAACTTCTTCAGTGCTATGGACGCAAATATACGTCTGACAACAGTTCCTAATAGGGACCATGGACGGATATATGCGCTTGTCAATTTTTGTTTTCTATGTGCAATAAAAATTATTTATTCTTATCTCATACTTTTTCTATTTACTATAACACTACTACTATTCTTATTGTTTTTTTTTCTTTCTCAGTATCACTGAATTATACTACTTATACTACGCTACTACTATTACTGTTATCTTTGTTCCTTTCTTAGCATTTAAATCGATCTGTGTTGGATTGACTTGGCAAAGGATTATTAGTGCTGAGCTCACTAATTGTCTAACTAACTAAATCTAAAGACTACACTTTGATTCTATTTCAAACGTTATTCTGCGGAAACAGTCTCCATTTACGCTCTATCACCATCACGATCGCTCGTGCTTTCTTCCACTCTTTCGCTACACACGAAAGCCGCATCCTCATCCCTAAAGTCCTACTCGCGATATGTTCCATCTATCAATCTGATTGCAACCTATTTCTTACGTATTCGCGTTAAAAACCAGCAATCTTTGCTTCGTCTACCTCATACGTCTGATAGCTACCAAAAAATAAGAAGTCCTGTCGCAATACTAGTCCTGCATGCTTCAAAGGCAAAAGGAGCAGCGAGACTTTCGCCTGGACGCTCGAAGAAGCGAGTTTCTGGTTCGTTAACGTGGGTCACGTCGCGGCTGTGCAAGGATTACGCAGCTGGGAGGACCGAGGGGGCGGAAGAAGGCAAAGTAGCGATAAATTTAGTTGAACGTTAGAACCGAATCGCGCGCGTCAGGACTAAGGTGTAGGCGGTTATATTGCCCGCGCGTTGCGACCCACTATAGACTATTGCACGCCGCGGAGCAGTAAAGGAATTTAGCCTTATAAATCAGCAACATGACTGCACCGCGCCACACCTTTCCCTTCTTGGGGCAATCACGAGTCGTCACCGTATCGGCAACATCCCCGGCGCTCAGGCCTCGCTTGCATCGTCTCTTTGTGACCGAATCGTCCCGCTCGATTGCGAAACGACAGATTTTCGGACGGCTGGCTTTCCTGGATGGACCATCGAAAGCTTCCCTCGGGAAGTTTTACCCTAATATAGGGTAAAATCCCCATCAGTGTAGGGGAGATACTTATATCTTTGGACGTTCGAATTTATTATACAGCTGAAGCTTTCTTTTTTTTTTATTGGAAATGGATTTTTATTACTAAATAAAATACATTTTTATTTGAAATACCTTAATTTATTATATTATGTAACACCAGGAAGGTGCAAACTCTGATCGAACTTCATAAGCTTTGTCATGAGAATATCATGTTGTTATGACAATTAAATTTTCACATTGAATGATATTCAATGTGAGCGAAAAAAGGCTTCTCTCAAAAGTATCGAATTCAAAAATGTTAGAAATGGAATACAGAAATACTACGAAACAAAAATTAACCATAAATCAACTTTCCCTTAACGTACTTTTTCAAAGCTTTCTTCCAAGAACCTAAGTCACATCAGGCATTTTAGAAAGTTCGAAAACGTTAAGAAACAGAAGAAAGGGGCTGAAGGACCCGGATGGGGTTGTAGGAATTTCGACCACTGCGTTCTGCCAGTTTCATGACAAAGCTCGCAAAGTTCGGTCCTCTCGGTGTTATCTCGGTGTTACATAATAATAATAAAGTATCAAAGTATTATCTCACAAGTAAGAGTTTATTTCATTTAGCAATATAAAACCCCATTCCCAATAGCAAATTTCCGTTTCCCCCCATGTGACGTATTTGGCGTGGGCAGGACAACGCTCGAGCACCGGTCGCGGCGCACCAGCCGACCCGGCGCATAAAACAGCCGGAGCGTTCCTAAAAGAGAGTTCGTTACTTAAGCGGGCTGATTTTCCCCCTGCTAATCAGGACGGAAAAGGAAGAAATGATTCGCAGCACGAAAATTACGACCGCGAAACGTCCCTCCCGGCGCGTAGGCCAGAATCTAGGACGCGACGGAACGAGGAAGAGAACTGAGCCGCAACCTCAGCCCGTAGGGGGATAAAGATTTAAGGTGTATCGGTGATCGATGCACCCCGAACGCGCTGCATGCAAGCACGAGCCAGCTTTTTGCTTGTTCGCCACAGGGAGAGCACGCGACGGTCATTAGAATCGCGCGTGATTCGCTTCGCAGAAACTTGCGACTCCTCATTATTCGTGTTGAGGAGGGGGTTGTGTGAAATGAAAAGGAATTCGTGTAAATAATTATGTATATTTCGTAAAAATGATAATCTCGGTGATGTGTTGTATTTCTGGCTATCATACTCGCATGTACTCAAGCAAGCTTGCTTATCGCAACAGTCATCTCTTTTCAAATATTTTTTCGCTTACTAATAATTTATTCATATCACTTGATCCATAAGTTACTCGTACTCCTTCAAGTCCAAATTTTCCTCATTTCTGCTACTCCGTTTTTTTAGTAAGTAGAGTTTTCCACGAAAGATAAATAAATATTGTTTTACCTCAGCGATTCGTATTATATCGTTTCATAGTCGGAATCATGACAATCGCCAGGAAACATCGAAAGAAACTGCGTGACTCATCCTTAGAACGACGCATGACTTAGAAGAAATTAATGCGATATTCGTATCCTTCGACCATTGCATCGAATCGTCTTCGTTAGGCCGAGTTATTGCGCAAACGAGTTCGATGAAGACGTCAAGAGCGCAAAGAGAGAGAAAGAGAGAGAGAAAGAGTAGCCCTCGGCGGACTATTTCTCTTTTTCTGATCTCTGGTCACGAAGGGGACCCCGAGTGCCATCGTTCTTAAATGAAATATACCGGGGCGGCGACGCCTCATTAGGAATAACATCGTTTTCTCGCTCGGTTTGCCGAAGGCTATCGAGTTTTTGTTGGAAAACACTTCTAAAGTAAAGATAACGACTCCATCCGTTGGAAATCGGCGAGTAACGCGTGTCATTGTCTGCTAAATGTTAATCGCTCTCGAGTCACACATGTAAATAGGTATATAGTAGCTAAAATTAATTGTAAAGTAATATAATAATGGTGCTGGATAAAAAGCTAAAGCTGTGTAAAGCTTGTTTTCAACACATTTTGTTTAACCCTTCCCCTCATTTATTTATTTATTTATTTATTTGGAATTAACGGGAAACTCCTTTGTGTACACAAAGAAGGAATAAGAAATAGCGATGTACTTAACAATAAAATAGATTTAAATAAGATAGATACACGTTTACACTTTAACACGTTCGATGCCACGTCACCCATATTTGGGTGACGCTCTTTTTCTTAAAGTTAAATAGGATTTAAAATTGGAATTTTAAAAGGAATTCGATGGAACAAGCATAGAAGTATAATATATATATATAAAATAAAAATAAAAAATAAAAATTTTTGCTTTGTTTTTATTTTTTCACTCCAGTTTTCTATGCAATCGGATTTGGGCCCAGCGAGAAACTCAACCGAATTACGCTAGGCGACGAACGTGTTAAACTCTAAACAATAATTGATCTACACGCTCGACGTTCATCACTGTACACTCTACACTCCCACATACAACACACACGCGATCCCACAAAACCTATAGACGATTAACGTAAGATGTCGCGATTGCATTCGATCGGGAATGCAAATCCAACAACAATAATAATAACAACAACAACAACATTACTCGCGTTCTGGTGAGTTGCAGCCATTATTTCGCAAACACAATGGCCAGAAGGAAACTCCGTTTCGACCACCAGGAGAGCAGGCGTTCGAAACCCGGCTCCGATACACGGAATTTTAACGAACGGAGTTTCTTCGCTCGGCGATCGGCGATTTCCTCGACGGTTTTGCTGTTGCGCTGCTTAGTGTACACCGGCAGGCCACGCAGCTAGAATGCAGGCCCGAGTTAGGCATGGATTAGGTGAAAATGGCGATCGGCGAATCCCCGCTCCCGATGGACGGAATTTTAACGAACGCGGTTTCTTCGGCCGATCGGCCGCTTCCTCCTTTCGGTGGATGCAACGGTGGTGGTTGATCGGTATGGTGCAACCGTGCACCGAGGAACTTCAGGCTTTTTGTTCTCCCCTGCAAGAGATACATGTTTGTTAACGCTTGCTCCATTTTCTTTGTTTTTTTTTTTTCTTGCTTTGCCCCCATCAATCTTGCAGAAGTGTATTCGGTTGGCCTATTCGCTAAGCGGCATCTTATGCTGGCATCTTAAACTGTGAGGCTTCTGAAATATGTTTTCTTGAGGTGTTATGTAAGAATGAAAATTACTTTTGTAAAAATGACTGAATAAATATAGGAAATTCCACTTTTAGTTTATTTAGTAGAGTGAGATGATAAGATAAAGCTCAGATGTGAATAAAATAAAGTGAAGTGATTAGAATATTAATAATATGTATTTAATATATAGTTTAATGATAACAACTTAAACGACTTTTCGACTTAACAACTTCAACGTTCTTATTTCCTTCAGAATCACACTCTTTCTGCCCTCACAGTCAAACTCTTTCTGCCACGCGCTCGCGTTTTCCCCTTTATATATTCTTCCAAACACTCGTTTCCTTTCTTTCTAATTCTAAACCTTTCCTGCTCGATGCATTCGGTCACGTTCACCCAAAATTTAACCTAAACTTCACGCCATTCACCACGCATACATCCCACTCAATTCTCCTATCTACTTATGCACAATCCTTCGCTACCCTCTTTCTCTATATTACTGCCCTTATAACAATAATGCCCACTCTACTAAATAATAAATGAAAGTAGAATTTCCTATGTGCATATCAGAAATGGATACACAAGAGATTTCCGTAAATCTGGCGTTGAACCCAGGTTCAGGCGTGCTCGAGCACATTTTCACATGCGTACACCGTGGAAACGCTTCGAAAACGACTCGCACGCGGTCGTTCGTCTAGGAACCGGCCGGATTCGCATGCGTGACCTGTCCTTAAGCGATCCAGGCCGGGCTAAAGGTAAATGTTAAGAGAGACACGCCGGGGCACCGCGATCTGCATAATTATATTCACGCGTTACATAACCCCTCGGTTATCCGGTTATCCGGCGTCGTACGTGTACCGTTGCGCCGTGAAATTTTCTGTGGGTCGCGGCGCGCATCCCGGTCACCGCCCCGAACCGTGTGAAAATCAGGTGTCGGCTGAAATGGGTATGTGCTTGAAACACGGTGGATACAGCGAGCTGTGAAATCTGTGCTCGATCGTGTACCGCTAGCGCTGCAATTTTTGTATACACGTCTATCGATAAATAAATCGATAAATTTGTATAGCGAACGTTAAAATTACGTTAACCTTAAATCGATGAGGTGGAACCAAGTTCACACCTGATACGAGAATCCGCGATCCGCTCGTGTATGCTAATATTTGAGAAACTGTAAATATCGGAGATTATGGGTTAAAAAGGAAGAAATAAAGATAACTATTGGAAATGGGATTTTATATTGCTTAAATAAAGTACACTCTTATGACTCGAATGGATAGAACAGGATAAAGGACACACAGTTCGTTAGGATCCTTTAATTCTTACACACAGCGTGGTAAGGGTGAAACACCTGACCCATTCCTAGAACGGTTCCTTCAGCGCATAACTTGGATATTTCTTCGAAGAGATTGATTTTTGTTTATTCGTTGGACCGTATTTTATTTCCAGCAGTAAAAAAAAAATTACTTTTATTTCTACCTGAATTAATTGTCTAATACTGAAATAAAAAGAAAAAGAAAATTTAAACAGCTGTAAATATATTGACAAGTAAATATCAGATGTGTGCAGAGAAATTATGAATACCTTTACGTAAACCCAATAAAAAGAAGAAAAAGAATTAAATTCAAGGAACTAAGTTCAGAAAGGAAAGAACTAAGAAGTTAAAAAAAAAAGAACTAAAATAGCGACGCTGATTTCAAGTCGGCGACAGCTAGAAACACAATATAGAGTTCGCGAGAGGACAGAGGAGAATTTCAATGGAAGGAAACCAGCGACAGAGCAACCAACGTCACCGCTTCCCACTGAACGCGATTCGCGTTATCGAAACGGGCGAGATCGCGCGGGTATCGGCTCGCTGTGGAAGCAATACACTTCGAGAGCCTTTCAAGTAAGCCTCGATCGATGCAGCGAGAGCACGAGAAAGAGAGAGACAAAGAGAAACACAGTGGAAGAGAGAGAGAGTGAGAGAGAGGACGTGATAGGCGAGAGGGAGAGAAGAACAGATCCTAGCTGGCGGCAGGCAGACAGTCACGTTGCCGGCTGCCGGTTTGCTAGCTGCTTTCTTGGCGACACGCCCTGCCCTGATAACACCCACACCAGCAAAGATAAGCCGTAGGTATTAATAGATGTGCGTCCCGGCCGCTTTCGCAATTCCGGCTGCTCGAGGTGGCCTGCCAGCTCCGGGCACGTTCACGCGGAAACGCCGACGCGCTGGCTCGACCAGCCGGGAGATGCGTTTCAGTTATTTATTTATTTCATTTATTTCATTTGTGAACGGTCACAGTCCTCTGAGTACACTGTACGATACATAAACGTAAGGTAGTAGAAGATTAAAATAAGAGAGGGAGAGAGAAAGAGGAAGAAAAGGAATAAAGTGAAATAAAATATAAAAGGAAAACGCATGGGAAGGTATTAAGATAGTGATTCTTATGGTATAATAATACAAACAATATGGGAAATGTAAAAATATGAAAAATATGAAAAATATGATTCTTATGGTATAATAGTGTGAACAGTATGGGAAATACAAAAATATGAAAAATGTGAGAGATTATCGACTTGTAAATTGAGAAGTGGTCTATTTGGTCTTGAAACGTGTTCGAATCGCTGATAATACGATTAATTTTATTGATAGATCCCTATGAAGATTTTGAATCGGAAACAGAGATAGAAGATCTTGGTCTTAGTATTCCTTCCGGTGCGTAGAAGTTTATGTGTCGAGCAGAGCTGGGCAGTCGATGTGATTATTGATTGAATTATAGATAAAACCATAGTCCGAAAAATTAACCAAGTGTTAACGTAAAATCGTCCAGGAAGCTTCGTTAGATCCTCTGCTCCCCTTCAAAATTTCTAAAAAATTTCGGTGCGAATAGAGATCGGTCGAGGATCGATTCGAACAAATGACACACCGATAAAACGATCTGGCGCAATTAGAATTTCAAAATCGTCGGTATATCGACGAGCAACTTCCGTGTCGCAAGGGTCAGGCCGACCAGAGCGAGCACACGGCATCGCATGTAAATCGCCGAAGCGATTCGCATGAGTCGCGAATCGACGCGACGCGATAATTACGCTTAATCGCGACAATTTGTAGGCCTGACGATAACCGATAACGCGATGATTCCGCGGCTACCGGCCGTTCCCTCGTCCTCCTCGTCGTTAAACTGCCATCGTGTCGAACCTCTGCTCAGAGTCGCGACCAGTTCCTCGGGTCCAGATGCAATTTATACGCGAGCGAGATCGTCTCTGCATAATTAAACTGCGAATATTCCGTGCGGTTTCGCAACGATACGCGCTTCATCGTTTCCTTGCGAAATCGAAGGTTCTTGTAACGATCGAGTACGAGTCTCGTGTACGAACACAAGGTTAACCCTTTGAGTGCTGAATACTCTAGGTCGAAATGCTTTGCATGGATGAGCATTATTATTACTCATACACTAGTAATTCTGTTGAAGTAAGTGAAAAATTGAAAAACAAACGCATGTTTGTTTGAATGCTGAATATTCCAAAGAGCTGGGATAACGACTAACAATCAGAGGGTAGTAACAAACTGCCACATAGAGAGACAATACTGTAGTGGATTTCGCCATAGCATTCAAAGGGTTAATCGCTTCTGAGACGATCGAAAAGACACAGCTTAACCCCTTAACCTACGATTTACGTTCGAGAATTTTGGACCGAAAAGGTAAACAAGCTCGCACAGATCACACCATTGTAAATTATAAATTTTCTATTACTGATTTTTATACAAATAAACTTTTTGTAGTACTTGCATCTACCGCAATTATTGTAAATCGCATCAGGTTGTAATTACTTATCAAATATTCCACAAATATTTATAACTTTAGGAGGGCGCCGCCACTAATATTTATATTTGACCTAATCATCGTATTACGGGCTATGCCCGTAGTTGTAGGTTAAGGGGTTAATCCTAGTCCGAGATCCTATAAATCTCTATTTACATACCTAAATTTTGTATCATCTATGTATACTAACCTTACCTAGTGAAAATAAGTAAACAAACACAAATAAATACGTTGCTTCGCCGTTGAAAGTGCCTGCGCGCATAATTTCCGAGGGCGTATACGCGCTCCCTTCCCAAACGAAAGGGTTAACGCTGGCCCGCGCCTTTCTCCGCGCCGCATGGACGACTTTTCAAGGTGGTGTTCCGCGGTACTTGCACCTGCATGAATCAGCTTTCCTTATTCCTTGCTGTTTTTTCCGTTCTATCACCGAGTTGCGCGGCCGGCTCGTTTCGCAAACGGAACTGCTCGCCCGGCGACGACCGGCGAACGACGTCAAACAACGCGTCCCCGTTGCATGATTTGTAACGTGACGCGCGCGTCACCGGTAACCAGATCCTGAAAAACTGGATTTACATCTTCGATGGGGGGTTCGCTGTAGCTTTCGCAACGCCTCGATCATTCGTAACGCGACTTTTCGTACTCATACAGGCTGTTTGGTTGTTGTTAATCCTCGATTTAACCCTTTGAGTGCTACCAACGCATATATGAATTCTCACACAGTCATTCATTGGGTTCTTTGAAGGTTTTTTGAAATTTTCCTCCCCCCATCTCAAGTAATTAAATATTCTAATTTTACCACTTCCCTGGGTAACATAAATCATCTTTCTTTACCGATAAGTCTGGACCACAGACAGGAGCGGCGTTAAAATCACCTAATCATCATCATTATAAAAAAAAAGGAGAAGTCATTCGGACTCTGCATACGACGTGGACATAAAATAAAGTTTCAACGTGAAATTTCCTTTCGCCCAAAAATTCAATGATAACATTAAACTGGGCCACGTGTAACAAACTGGATTGCAACAGAGAAGCGAAATAATAGAAAAAGCGAGGGAAACAGAGGATCGTGAAAAAGATCGCAACTTCTTACAGCTTTAAGCGACACAACGGATCAAGTTAACGAGAATAATTTGTCGATCGACGTGAACGCGAGTATCTACCAACTAGGTTCTCCAAATCGGATGGCTTTTTACCTGGTTCTCGGCTAAACGCACGACGACCAGCCTTCCGGCCGCTTTTTCGTCTCTTCCTTCGATCTGGCGAAAGCAGAACTCGTTATTTCGTTAGCAGATTTCCCTGCAACCTGCTCGCGAGCGCCACGAATGCTAAGGGGATCTACTTGGGATTCTGGAAACGACGCGAAACGATCAGCGCGATCGTTTTGCGCGATCCCACCGATAGCGGGACGTCGTTCGTCTTTCTTTTTGTTTGGCCATCCCTCTTCATCGGTGAAAGCGAAAAAGCTCCTACCCCGTTTGTGACGCGAAGCTTGTACAACCAGGTTCGAAGAGAAACGAGTTGGTTTTTGCTGAAATTGCAACATCAGCGTTGAATGTACGCTGGTAAAAGTACTGTTAACGAAACTTTCCTTCGGCTGATTTTATTCTTTTACCCATCATTCGCTTCACATTTATACATTTCATGTCTGTATTTATATTTTCTATTAAACCTGGGTCAGTTCCTGGTTGGGTTCCGTTCACAATTCTTTAGTTTATTTATTTACACGTTATATTTCTTCCTTTCGTGCGAATTAGGAACGATTCCCGGCCCGGGGGCCCCCGTCCCTTCCCATTCTCGATTCAAGCGGCGAAATTACGCGGGCAGCTGGGTCACGTCCTCCTGGATTGCCCGCGGAACCGATTAAAGGCAAAAATTGCAATGGCAGGTATGCCGTCTTCGCGAAGGGACGAAAGTTTCGCCGCGGCCGAGCTCGGTTAATCCGATTACTCGCTTCCCGTGTAATCGGCCGGCCTCTGTTGAACCCGACAGCAAGAAGGAGAGAAGGAGGAGGAAGAGGAGGAGAAGGAGGAAGAGGAGGAAGTGGAGGAGGAGAAGGAGGAGGAGGAGGTGAAGGAGACGGAGGAGGAGGAGGAGGAGGGCACGAGCAAAGCGAGCAGAGAAGTCATCATGTTGCAAATGACCTCTGCCTACCTGCGAAATTAGCGGATGGTCTTCAATCCACGGGGTAATTGCAGTGCCGCCTAAGAGATGCTTACGCTAACGGCAGCAACGATTGCACGCCGCCACTGGAAATCCCTTAAATCGTGAAAAGAGAGGTGCCTCATCGTTCAACAGAAGCAGGGGGAGAGGGGGCGTCAGCCGCGAGATTTCACGATTCCCCCGTTTCCGTCTTCGCTGAGAACGAAATCGAGACGCCCGATAAAATTCGATGCACCGGCGATATCGCTTCGATTCGAACGAGGTTTCTCCTCGACGTGTTAACGATACTATGTACGATTTAACCGGATTCCTTTATTTCGTCGTTAATAATAATTGGAAACCGGAGAGCGCGAGCGTAGCGGTGATGCAGGCATACGTTGGCTTACTTTCGCGAGTGCAATTCTTTTATTCCGTAGAAAACGTATCGCAATGCTTCGCCTCGCGATTACCATCTCGAGCTCGTTCAAATGGAAACGTAACGAAAGTTTTACGGGGAACACGATGGACGGGAATTCTCTACGAGATCGTTGATCGGAGGATCGAGCGAGCCGAGGAATCGACGGGGGCGCTCCGCGGTTCGTAGATAATTGTTGTATTCCCGATAGCGGGAATTAGTTGCAACACGTGAGGAATATTTCAAAGAAAAGTTTCGTATGGTGAGGTTAAAATTAGATTCAATACAGAAATGCAACTATACGATACACGGCTGTTCTAGGACAAGTCTGCTTTTTGAGTTTCGTTCTAGTCCTTTTAAGGATCGGTAAAATGGAGTAGCAGGGATGAGATAAAGTGACTAAAATTTTGAGTTCAATGAGTATCGAGTGATTTAGGGATTAAAGGACATGGATGAATTATTAGTAAGCGGCAAAATAATTGCAAGGAGATGACTGTTGAGAGGATGACTATTGCGATAAGCAGGCTTGTTTCAGTAGATGCGAGTATGATAGCATAGAACATAATACCCAGATGGAACTCGTAGATAATTTCGCGGATCCATAAACGCGAGCGTTCCCTCCTCCCCCGATCAACGTCGAAGAGGAAGAACGAACCTTGAAACGAAAGCCGGAGGAGATCTCTCGCCTCTCAGGACCCGGAGACGAGACAAAACGGGGAACCGGTTTCGGCCCGCGCGAACGATCACTTTCGGTAATAATTTATTCGGCCGATAACTCAATGGCAGACCGAATACACCGGCTCGTTTATTATCCGCGAATCGAAACGTTAATTTCTGCAAAGAAATATTGGAACGAGCCGGGCCACGGTCTCGCGCGGCGATCCTGTTTATATCCACGTAATACGCCGATTAATCGTGCGCAGCCGCCGTTAATCAAATCAAAAGTTTGATAGATGTGCCCTGTTTCGTTTCATTTTACAAAACGCACACATCCGCACCCACACACACGCACGCATACACACGCCTCTTTCAAACCAGTCGACCGTTCTCTTCTGAAATTGGGGAACTCCCGAGATTTTTCCAACGTTAGATAGGAACAGTGCCTTCTCTAAGATCGGATAACTCCAAGATTTTTCTCAAGACGAAGCAGAAGTGGGCCTGTTTGTCCCGTTAACCAACTCCTTCCACCAGGGGTAGCGTTTATAGGGTGAGCCAGGGTAAGACCGGCGGGTCAGTTGGGCAGCAGACTCAAGTGACCTACCACTTCTAATTGAATAAACATCGTTGAGACTCCAATCCATCAACCTAACCTATCGTAATCTGTTCATTTTTGTAATATAATTTCAAAGAATTTGTTGGCAGTGTTAAAATTAGTGTAATCGTATCGTTGACATTGTAGCTAGACGAACACGTGAAACGTGAATGAAAATTGATCGCTTTACGGGATTTTACACTTAGAAATCTTTGAACCTAACACTATTGGATGAGTACGAGTCGCCTCTAGAGTACAAAGGGTTGAAGTAAATCGATCTTATAAAAAAAGGAACAGAAATAAATGTAACGTTGAAGGGATGTTTTATTCCTCTATTTTATCTTTAATTTGAATACTCGCGTGTTCGGGACCCAGGTTCGCAAGCTGCGAACGGACTAGCCGCAGAAACGCGGCCACGAGAGATTTACATTGTCGCTATTCGCGAACCATGTCGAGATCGATCCGTTGGCCGGGCTCGGTGTTGTACCGATTATTCTTCGATCGCGAAAATTACCTGGCGAATTAACCGCTCCGCGGCGAGCCACGTTAACGCGCTGCTCCCCCTGTAAGAGCATTACACGCCGCGCGAACACCTACGCTTCGCAAAGGTCAGCAGCTCGAAATTTGCATGAAACGTCGTGCGATCGCATTGTGTGACGTAAACGCGGCCAATTTATAGCGAGGGGCGTTAATAATCATTATCCGCCGATTGTCATCGTTTCTTCGTTCTAATGAATCCATTTTGTATCCACCTGGAAGGATGAGAATATTGTTGATCGATGGTGTACAATAACGTGCTTATGCAAATTGTTTTGTTCCGATTTTCAACCCTGCCGTAGCCTCTCGTTGAAAGGGAATTCCTAATCTGAGGGAAGATAAAGGTTTAGCAACTCCATTTCTTTATACATTTTATTTTATTTAGACAGATGGTAGGGTTCGGGGGTAGGTAAAACAAAGTAGAGTTCTTAGAATATTGTATATTTAAAATAATTTTATGGTAACGTATAAAAACACCTTTTCAACTTAACACTTCACTGACCGGGAGCCTGTTAACATTTAGCTAAGCACACGGTGCCACATTTAACCGAGCACTATCCATCCAATATTAAGAATTTATTAGAAATTGTACTTTGAAAAAGCAGACAATGCATTTGACGAACTGTGAACAACACTAGTTCAAGACTAACTAATAACAAAAGTAAATAGAATCAATGGTAATACCCTTGTTGCGGAAAAAATGGAAAATCTCCCCATTCAGTTGGCTAAGTGTTAATAACTTCAACGTTCTTGTTTCTCTCGCAATCGCACTCTTTCTACCTCGCATTTTCCCCGTCATATATTCTTCCAAACGCGCGGCGAACAGGGCGAAAGATCGAGGCGTGGAAGAACGATTTTTAAAGGCGACCCGCTCCCGTATCTGCGTCATAGATCGTTATCTACTCAAATGAATCAGGTGCCGGGTGCACCTTCGGCGGCTCCTTTTTTTTCTCTCGCCGCCCGGCCTGCGCCGATTTGCTTTCGCAATTAGAACTCGTTATTTCGTTGCGCCACGTTTCCGCGTGCGCTCGCGTCGATAAGACGGATGAATGGTAGGGTGGCCGATTTGCGCCATCGGCTGTGGCCACCTTCTCGTAAATGGATCCGTGCCAGCGCCACCGTTCATCGAACTTCCTTCGCGCGAGATAGTGCCCAGTCTAAACGTTGGAATCGAGAGGTTGCTGTTAGCCGTCTAACAATATTAACTTCAACAATTTTCAAGCGCAAAACATTTATTAGGACTCTTTGTATTAAATTTGATTCAATTTAGTTAAGTAGTGTACTCAAATTTACATACATGACTGTTTAACCTCCTTGTTTGACTAATAAAGAAATTAACTAAAGGTT